>JAYMSP010000989.1:0-37914 GCA_036897095.1 Plantago elongata | reverse complement strand
TATATATATATATATATATATATATATATATAAAAGACATAACACCTGTGATATTCATGAATACAAAACACATTACACAAATAACGTAGAACAATTACATTGTATGTTTTCGACAGTATTATAGAAATCAGTCAAGAACGTAATAGTGATACGCGGAAAACAGTACACTAATAACGTAGAACATTGTAAACATTACGTAAAAACATTAACATAACGCTGCATATTTACGAAAAATTACAGAGATACGTAAAAAACATTACGCATATAACATACAACATTGTAAAAAACAAATAGAGCATTGATGTAACATCATACAATGTACATTACGAAAACATTGTAGTGGTAGATATAGAACATTATACAAATAACGTAGAACATCGTAAACAACACATAACACATTGATGTAGTTGTGCATTGCATATTTACAAAAACATTACAGATATACAGTAAGAACATTACACAAGTGATGTAGCACATTGTAGACAACACATAACACATATTATTAGCACTATTGCATGTATTACATGCTACATATCACATATAACATTATATTCATAAGTCACAACATTGCACATATTAGCTAGAACATTTATACGCGATTTTTCAGAGCCGTTTTCAGATTTCAACTTTTATTATGAAAAAAATCATTCAATCAATTAACATTTGAATTAAAACATTGTTGAAACTTATATACAAACATAATTTGAGTAGATCGATGCATAAATGACAAAAACGTAGTAGAAACACACCAATTTTCGAGCATATATTTATATACTCTGTTTTATCGAACATCCGACATATAAGTCAAAACATTACACAAATAAGCAAAAATATTACATATATAATCAAGAAGATTTTATAATTATTGTACGCGATTTTTCAGATCTGTTTTGAATTTGAACAACAATTGATTAAGATATCAGATATGGTAATACACATCGATTTCACATAAATCAGAAGAGATTCAACTTTGTCATACCTTCATGTAGTTCATTTCATCAATTTCAAACGTGGTTCAATCAATTTGGATAGATTTCGAGAGAAAAAAAGAAAATACGAGATGAAATTCATCAAACGAATCACCGATTTCACAAAAAAACTAAGTCGAGATCTAACTTTTCATACCTTTGTGGTGTTATTTTCAGTGAGATCGACCGATCTTTGAGTTGTCTCCGACGAATTTGAACCTTTTCCGACGAGTTCAAACTTTTTCGGCGAGAGGAAGTTTTATAGAGAGAGAATTTTATTTCTATATGTTTAGATTTTTATGAGATTAATATAGAAATTGATTAAAATATGAATATATATTTACCTATTTAAAACTTATGGTCAGATTGAGTTGGGTTAATTTAGTAGCTAGCTGCCTAGCTTTTTATTAATTAATAATAGTTAATTTTTTATGTTTTCCTCAAAAATTGATCTCTCTAAAAAGACTCTCATTGTCTATTGATTTTAACCGTCAAGTACAAAAGTGTTAGACTGGAGTTTACTTTTAACTGAAACTAATCCAGTAACAATCCGGTCTAGCCCGCACATGACGGTGCGGTTCCAGATTGTTTTCTGGTCTAGATCGGATTTTAAACAGCCCTGAACTCAACCCTATAGAGTGGCCTAAGCCCTAAAACCTCTGATCTTCAACTCTTCCTCTCTTTCGCCCTCGAAACCTTCCAGTATAATACTCCACTCCATCCTATGATAATACTGTAGCATTTTCTCCTTTCATGAAGCTCCAATTGCAGTCTCCTCATGTGAATAATGAACTCTTTGCTTGCCCAAAACCTCTTCAACTCCGAAGCTATTTACAGTGATATATGAATTTTCGTGGCCTATCCATTTTGCTTTCACCACCAAAGCCGATGGACATCTATCTTGTGGAACTTGATTTTGAGCCGAAATCCAGCTGGTATTGAGCAATTTGAGCTTCGTTATCCAGGTAGCTATTCATCTTTACTCATTGATTCTATTTCTACTAACTTAAATTAGGGATTCGTTTTTATTTGTTTTATTATTCAATCTATTCTACAGAATATGTATATTGATTGTTTGCTCATATTTGATATGTATAAATTGTTCATACTGTAATCTGTTTACAATTTAGTTTCTTGACCTGTACTGCATATGTAGGAAATGGTAATGTGACTCGATCTGCAGTAGTATGGCAACCAAATCTCTGATAGCTCATGGTTTTTCACTACTGTAAAGTCTGTACGGTCCCAATTAAGTAAATCCCATTGGTTCTTCTATCAGTTGTTTTTCTTTGTTGATTCCTGACCGAACAATACAAACAAAACCAGTGAAGCAAAAACAAACAAGAATTCAACGGACCGTTGATAATTCTAGATAGTGCCGGTTCATGATAATGTACTTTCTTCCATATATTCTTCTGAGCCTATACCTTCATTCTGTATCAATTCTTGGTTCGGCTATAAACATCTTCTCCACCCTCTGACTAACTAAGTCCATCCAACCAGCAGGAAGTCCTTTCTGACTAACTAAGTTCATTTAATCAACAACTATTCCTCAAGTTTCATGTTTAGTTTAATTACACTCATTCTATGTTAGTGATTGTTGACTTGGTAACTGGAGGTTTGGTAATTCTCTCAGTTTCAGATCTCAGTTGAAAGTTGATTCCATAGCTGCTACAAATTGACTGCCAAAAGAAAACAAGAGTTGAAAATTTGAAGAGAGGAGAGATTAATGAAGACAGTGTTTCAGATGTCCATCCGATGATGCACCATTGCACCTTCTGTGTCAAAGTTCTTTAGTCGAAAGCAGCTAGGTGTTGTTTCCATTGTTGGCATGCCAGGCTCAGGTAAAACTACTCTGGCCAGGAATGTTTATGAGGATCCTGCTGCAGCAGAACACTTTGATATGCGTGTATGGTACATTGTCTCCCAAGAGTACAACAAGAAAGAAACTGTTTCTTACAATTCTATGTTCCAAACTCGAGGTCACTGATCTAATCAGGTGGACGAGTGAAACAGAGTTATCTGTGATGGTTCACAATGTGTTGACTGGAAGGAGATACTTTATTGTTTTGGATGACGTTTGGGTGATAGATGCATTTATGGGACTAAAAAATTTCTTTCGTGATGATAACATCGGTAGTCGGATCATGCCAACTAGCCGGAACAAAGTAATTGGGTCACTAGCAAAATATCATAGTGACCCAATTGAACGTGGTCTTTTAACCGATGACGAGAGTTGGGATCTATTGGAATGTAAAGTTGATCCTCAGGGAAAGTGCCCTTTGGGATTGTGTCAACTCGGGAAGCAGATTGCACAATAGTGCAGAGGGTTACCACTTGCAGTTGTCGTGGTAGCTGGATTTCTGGTGAAGTTGGTCGAGAAAGTTGAACTTTGGTAGCAAGTAGCCGTAAACTTGAGGTCCTCCTACCTTGATCGTGATTCCCAAGCACAATGGATGGGGCCCTTAGAGCTAAGTTACAAGTTTCAACCTGATTTTCTAAAGCCATTATTTCTTTATCTCGGAGCATTTCCAGAGGATAAAGAAATTCTGGCGGATAAGTTAATATGGCTATGGATTGCTGATGGCCTTTTGCAGAAGACTGCAACTAGGAGCATAGAGATTCAAGCAAGGCTAAGCCTAATGGGTCTTATTGATAGAAACCTTGGTTGCCAAAAGAAGTTCGGATGGAAAGGTGAAGTCTTGCCATGTCTATGATCTTTGTGTGATATGTGTCTGGCAATGGCCAAAGAAAAACAGTTTTTGGAGCAGATACATGTGTATCAGGAGTTGCCAGAATATGCAATATATGAACAGCGACTAAGTGCATTGCTGAAAAGAGATACCCCAACCTCTTTCGTGACCTCTCAGTCTGGGAGACATCAATTGTTAGCAGAAGATGGAGGTCATCTGGTGCAGCCACTCTGCCACAAATTCGGCAAAAGAGATTGAAGAACTATACGATTTGCTCAAGGTCCATATCTCCTCCACCCCCCCCCCCCCCCCCCCCACACACACACACAAACTGTGAATGAGAGAATAAGTGACTTTTTCGAGTATCATATACTTGACTGTTCCTTGACATGTTTCTAGATGGGAATGTTGTCGTTCAACTCATGATACTGGCATCTGCTTCTGTCAATCTAGCTGAGGTCAATTTAATATCGCTTTGGACTTGCACTTAAATATCTGCTTCTGGTTTGATAATTTCGGGGCGGAACATTTGTTACGGCTTACAGACATCGATTCTTGTGGAGGTCGAACAACTAATAGTAATTCCATCAATTACTCTATGGATCTCCCACTGGATGCAATCTTTGCAAGTTACGGAACATATATAATGGCTTATGTTCTGCTTATGAGGTTAGAGATCCCGGTGACATTTTCTGCGTATTGCTACCGATCAATGCTATTAATTCTTCTTTCTTTGAACTTCATGTATTGTTGTTGAATTTCTTCTATTATGTATGTGCAAGTTCAGGAAGCTAAGGGACTTGTATGCAATTGTAAAAATGTTGTTTTTCTGCATCTTTTATTCTACTTTCTTTGGAACTTCATGTATTGTTTTTGCTGTTATCATACTAGCCAGAGAAATAGAAGGAATCTTGTTGAACAGTAATCATTCACCCATTGGCTTTATAACAAACTGAACAATCTCACTATCTCAGCCTTTGGAAGCTAAGTATTCTCTGTGAAATAGTACTACTTTCACAGAAAGAAGTTGAGGATTACTTCAAGAAAAATTCCATTCTGCAAAAAGTTCTCTACCTACTTCACTTCATCTTCTTTCCCAGCAAAATCCCATAATTCCACTTTCATTAATTGCATTTCTTTAATTTACCCAAATCAGTAATACTACAGGACACTCAAACAGATATCATGTTAGATCCTAAGCAAGACTCCCCATGTCAGTTTTTCCTACTCATCATATTTCCTTTTTACCTGAAGTATGAATGGAGATGGAAAATAACCCCTTATTGAACTATTCAAAACTTTTGGATCTAGAACACATTGATTATTCCATTTCAGATCATATACAAGCTAGATCGGAGCCTTTTAATAAAGTTACCAAGAATGACAAGAAAGAAACCCATCTCAGCATAGGATTCAAAACTCCTCAAAGCATATAGTATATCATGTAACACCCACCCTTATTATAAACCCATGTCCGACTCTTTTAGTATGATTGACCACAAACCATCACCATGCTAAGATCAAACTAAAATTTATTTAGAGTTGTAACGCTTAACTTAGATTTCTCTTGAACAAAATTTTCTGAAAATATAAGTGACACTTGCTCGTTTACATGTCGTTCTCGATTCATTTAAACTCTTTAATTCTATATAATTGTCGGCCTTACACATCAATATAATAAGGATGCCCATATGATAATAAAGAGGAAAAAGAAAACAATAAAGCAAAAGAGGTAAGAAAAGAAGGAAAGAGGCCTTATAAAAGAAAAGTCTATAACCCTTAAAACTCTCAGAGCCTTCAATTTTTAAATTCACACTCACTCTCACTTCTTCCTTCCTCCTCCTCCATAACTCCTCTACACTCAGCTTCTTGATTCACAATAACTCCTCTGTATCTGTACCAACTTGGAATCCTATCCAATATGCAAAAGCATTAAAAAACACCTTACAATTTATGTTGGAAAAATTGAGTGCTATTCTGCCTTTTGTACTGCACATCATTAATGTAGTAATGTAAACAGGAATCTCTTAGGTGGCGTAATTTCAGGAAAGGCCATCCATATTGCCTCTCCATCACCAAACAACCTTCTCATTTCCTCAACATTATCAGGCCGCTCTGCACCATATTTTATCTACTTATATGCTTACCTACACCTATATATACACACAAGACAACAAAATTCACCTCATTTTGAATTGAATTAGCTGCTGAGAAGTGAGAAACGAACAAGTATGCTTACATGCATAGCACGTTCCAAGCAACTCGGTGAAGACGACTCATCTACACTTCCCGATCATCGCCATCAGCAACAATCAGGAGACAAATTGGCCTCTAATGGCGTTACTCCGACTAAACAATCGATCAAAAACCTCTCCTCTCAGGTCGAAATTCACTTCAATTTCCTCTAAATATCCGTTCAACTTTTGTTCATGTTTTAATTTGGTTCAAACTTGTGTAGATTAAGGACATGGCGCTGAAAGCATCAGGTGCTTACCGCCACTGTACGCCGTGTGCGAACCAGCCGAATCCGGCGGTGGTGGCTGCGCCGCCGCAGCACAGACGGAACGGGAGCTTGAGCGGTGGAGACTCGGATAAGTTCCGGTGGTCTTACCGAAGGACTGGCAGCTCGAATTCGAGCTCCACGGCTGGGAGGAAGGAGCTAGAGGCGAGATTGAAGGGGATTTCGAGTGGCGAAGGTACACCGGCTTCGGCTTCGTCGAGTGGCCGCCGAGTTGACCCGGTCATTTTCGTTGAGGAGAGCGAGCCGAAAGAGTGGGTGGCTCAGGTGGAACCCGGTGTTTTGATTACATTTGTATCCTTGCCTCGCGGCGGCAATGATCTTAAGCGGATCCGATTCAGGTAACGAGTTACTTAATTACATTTCGTTAACACTGATGATTTTATAGAAAATATAAATCCGGATCTTAATAATTTATTTAGAAACGATTTCAAATGTATTTGTGATAAATTAGTTGGTCTATAGAATTGCATTTAATATTGAAGTTGAAATGATGCAAGTCCGGTCGGACTAGATATTTAACTGGAGAGAATTTGAATGAGATCTTAATTGTGAGTGGAGACCATGATTTAGCATAATCAATGTAGTTAAATCAACATCATTAGGAGTTCTTAGGTGTTGACGATATTCGGTCTATGGTACAATGGAGGACTCAATTGCGTTTGTAGTGGTTGTAGGGCCTTTAGGTAAAAGGTTTGCATGCTTAATGTAAAAGTTTTCCAAGTGGGAATTATGGTTTTCACCTCCATACTTGATTGGGATGGAGTATTATTCCCGAGTGTATAGCACATATGCATTTCTTTTTAGGATTATTCTCGGATATAGCATGGCTAATTGCTCGATTGTATAGCATGTGTCTATATAACGTTACATTCACTTGTTATGGTTGAAAGAGCCGGAAGTACTCGTACAAGAATTATGCAATTAGCAAGTGTATGAATCGTTCGTAACCATATGGTCTATAACTAAATGGCTATATCAACTTTTTAAGCGTCTAGATCTTAAACACTATAGACTGATTAATTCTTACGGCTTGTTAAACATGGTAAAGAAGGTTAATTGTAATTGCGCCATCTTAAGAAAAACATAAAATGGATAATTTGACAGCAATATTTGTCTCTTGCAACTTGTAATCATCTCTCCAGCTCAATGATGAAATAAAGTAAATTTCTGTTCATATGGAAAAGAAAAACTGAGCAGAAATATTTGACAGTAGTAATAAACAATAATCATGAAAAAGCAATGAGAAAGAAATATAGGGCTCATCTCTTTACGAAAGTCCAAAAAGGCAAAACCTCATAAGAACAGTATGGCGGGCCTGTTTTAATTGTGTCGGGAAACCTTTTTACTAAAATGGTTGGTTGTCTTGTCGATTAATGTCATTACTTCCGTTTCCAATCTCTCTTCACGCCTAGCTAACTCACTGCGTTTTATGACTTTTGTCACCTAGTGATTACTCGACTGTTTTCTTCTTCATTTCATCAAAACAGAAATGCATTTGCTTATCCTTTCCTTTGTCACTCCGAAAAGATGTTGTGATGATGAGTCGATAAGCATATCAAACAGGCTTCAATACAATATTACGTTCTTGTTATCTTTTGATGAAAACTTCCAACAACTTATCCTGTTTAGGGTTGATAACTAGCCCTCTGTTTTACTTGTTATACACCATCTTAACATTTGCCTGCTCTATTTAACTGTAACTAGTCCACTAGACTCATGACTGGACAACTTCACCTATGTACCCGATGTTTGAAGTTTCACATATATGATATTACTCCCCATTGTTTCAACAACTGTGCGACTGGTCCACCTCTACCCCTTCTAGACTGCCATTCAAAATTCTGCCTAATATGGCACCTTGTGGTGGCAAAGAAAATGCTACTATGAGCACTAAGCAGGTTCTTATGGGTGGTTGTCCTTGAACTGGTGCATTTAAAATGAAGCAATAATATAGACTAGGATACTTTACTCAATGTGATGTGCTTGCTTTAATACTTGCTTGTGAACAGGATTCCTTATTTAATATACGAATAGTTTTAGATTGCATGTCTTTATATCATGGTCTTTGACAAATTATCCTTTTCCTTGCAATGATTGAATTATTTAAATTAGTTGGTTGGTTGTGCTTGTCTGGCATAGTCTTTTCTCCAATAATGTTGCAGGAAAATTGGACACCCTCTAAGCAAAGTCAAAAGCAATAGAGTTTTTTCATGTTTTGAAGTCCTATTCTTGGAATTTCAGGCTTCTTGTAACTTTGCAAAAACAAAGCACATGTAGGACTAACTGAGTGGCTTGCCATGATAAACAACAGGTCCAATAAAATATTTGATCTGATTACCTGGAACTTGGAAAACTAGGCATTAGTCTTTTGACCTAGTGTTATGGCATCACTCATCAGTATTGTCAAATTATGTTTAATCCATTTATGTTGTCCCAAACAAACTAGAACTCAAAAACTAAGGACAGATCAGCTCTTAAACTATATTATTAGTTTAGACTTTAACTTGCACCTAAATAACCAGATTTATCATTTGTCTTAAATTTGGTTATGCACATAACTGCATAGAGGCATAAATATATTTTGATAGAGGCATAGAGGCATAAATATATTTTGATAGGTTAACTTGCGCCAAATTCCACCTTGTTATCTTATTGCATAGAATCTGCTTAGGTTTCGATAAGTTCATATCAGAACCTGTTTATTTCCTGATGGAATTTTTTATTTCACCAACACTTCTGCATTTGCTAGAAAAGGGATTTTAGTTCATAGAATTAAAAGCATTACAGATTTTGTGTATGAGTAACTTTGGCACAACTTGCATTTAAACGGGATATTTTCATGCATTCACCCCCCAATATTGTGGAGTTTTTTTACTTAATGGACTCAATCTTGATCTGAATCTGATCAATCATTCTGATTACTGTTTGAACTTTTTTTATTAGCCGAGAAATGTTTAACAAATGGCAAGCTCAGAGGTGGTGGGCGGATAATTGTGAAAAGGTGATGGAATTGTACAATGTTCAGAAGTTAAATCGACAAGCTTTCCCCCTTCCTTCCACTCCAAGATCAGAAGACGGTAGCAGTACTTCAAAGATAGAGTCTATTGAGGACAGCCCTGTCACACCGCCACTAGGTAGAGAACCACTACCTCGTACCTTATATCGACCAGCCGGACCAGGGATGGCTGCCTACTCATCATCTGACTCATTAGACCAGCAATCTATGCATTCTAGATCTAACCTGGAATCTCTCAACGGTACTGCTGCTAATTCAACTCCGAAACTCTCGAGTATCAGTGGTGCTAAAACAGAAACATCCTCCATGAGGACTAGTTCCTCTCGTGATGTTGATCGCTCTGGAGAGATATCCATTAGCAATGCCAGTGACTTGGAAACTGAATGGGTTGAGCAGGACGAGCCAGGGGTGTACATTACCATCAGAGCACTGCCTGATGGTAAAAGAGAACTCAGACGTGTTAGATTCAGGTTAGTTTCTGCCAATACACTTATGCAAGCTCATAATATGTTCCAAGTCCACTAAAATAACTATAAAAATATACCATAAAAACAAAGATTTTGCAATCTATATGCATGAAGAAGAATATTGCATGAACCCAGGAATATATATGAACCTCTTTTCTGGTTTCCTGCACCCATCTATATTGACAAGGATGCAAATAATTGTTGATTCATGTACCATATGGACCGGTTAGTTTCAGTTACATGTTCATATATCTAATGCTCATCACTAAGGTTGTTCTCTTCAACTGAGATTTAATGAACTTGACTGAACTGAACTGAACTGAACTGAATTTAACTGAACTGAAATGAACTGAATTTAACTGAACTGAACTGAAGTAAGTTATATATTATAACTAAGCCGAACTGAACTGCACTGGACTGAAGTGATTTTCAGTTTAAGAGAACACAACCTAACTTGAATTGGAAATATTTCAGCCGTGAGAAGTTCGGAGAGATTCACGCTAAAGTATGGTGGGAGGAAAACAGAGCCAGGATACATAAACAGTACCTGTAATTGGGTTCAACTTCAAACCAGGTGAGCAGGGATGCTACAGTTTTTCTCATTGAGGATGCCTGCACCAGCCACAGTAAGTTTATGTTACTGTTCCTCAAGCCAGCTCATTAATTTATATATATTTAGGTAGAGTAGCATGTACTGGACTATGCAAGTGATTGCATTGAATGCGCTATACAAGAGAAGCTATTATCTGAGGGTGGCTTATGGAAAAACCTTGATCCTTTGTTGTATGTTCTTTCAAAATTTTGATTACAATGAAATCATGCAGTTCTACTAGCATTTTTGCTATGTACTGAATCTTTGTTGTGTAATTTTAAGGTAAGTAAATATAAAATGTCGATCTCGCAGCTAACTTCAGTTTTTTTCGTTCTTTACTTAGAGTAGTGTATTGCTCTCTGTGTTATCTGACTGAAACAAAGCTTAAAGAGGTTTATCTTGCACCTGTTTTCATCTAGTAGATAGTTCTTTGAAAAATGGTTATGGTACTGAAAATAACCTTTCGTGGTTGAGCTGCAAGCTCCGGAAATGGAAGAACTCAATATAAAATAAATAGCCATAATAAGGGCAAACAATTGAGTAAAGCAGATAAGATATGAGCCATTGAGCCTATTAAGATCACATAATTGTGCTCTCAAACTTCTTATAAATTATATACCTGTACATAGACTTGCTTATAACTTTATGAAAGCCTTCTAAACTAGTGTCTCATGATATAACCCCTCATGAGAATGATTGGCGACTACATCCTGTGTTGGCTCGACTGAGGTTCGACAAAGCGGACAGTCCATGTGAGAATGAAGCCACGTATCGATACAATTAGCATGGAAACAGTGCTTGCAGTTAGGAAGCTGCCTTAGGTGCTCACCTTCTTCAAACACTGACAAACATACTGCACATTCATACCCATTTCCTTCATACTCAGCCACTGCTCCATCTTTCTTGTGCTTGTAGCTGTAAACATAGTTGATATAGGAGCTCCGGCTCGTGCTGGGTTCTGGATTGTGACGACTCATCACCTGGCTGGGTCGTCGGTCAACGCACCATCTAAGAATGATGAGATTGTAGATGAAGAGCACGGTTGCTGCGATACTGACTATGATGAGGCCGTAGTATAAAGTTTCTAAATTTGTTCTTGGTATGGGAGGTAGTACTTGGTGGTTTGGACTGTCCGCCATGGCTATGTTACATCTTTTTGGGGATTTTTCGGAGATAATTCGCAACTTGTTTTAAGAAGTTGAAGAAGTTAATGTACTGATAAGTATCGTACGTCTCATCCTTCCAGGTTGTTGTTTTTATTATTACAAGTAGCTAGCAGTCTTGATCGAATCTGTGGTCCTCATCCTGAAGGTGTGTGGTGCATGTGAAACTTACAGATTTAAGAAATAGTACTAGAAAACAAAAGAATGATGAAAATATAATCAGGGAATATAACATACGAAATTATTTTAAGAGGCTTCAATATTATAATAATTAAATAATTAAATGATTAAACCATAGTACTATTGGCACTAGGTAAAAATTCAGTGAACATGTCTTAAAATTCGACTTCTTCACTGAATGCATTTCAAATGCGTTCATGTATGTTACCCACCAACATGAAGTTAGTCCAAGTACACAGAAAATGGAATACCAATAATCTTTATTTACCTATAAATACTGACTCTCAGTGTGAGTAATTTACTACTACTTCACAATCAAATCCAATTGAAAAACTCTCAAAGCACAGATTGATAATTCCATTTGCTGTAACAAACAAGAACATGGAAAGGAGAAGCGATGCTGTTCGATGAGGAGCTCGTGCAGTTCCACACCGAAGAAAGAAAACATCAACACTCCGAAGAAGGAACCAGTGGTCACTCCCAAAGCAGAAGCCGAGGCAAAGCCAGATAACTGTGGTGTTAACGCTGCAACTGAAAGTGTGGCTGTCAAGACTGAGGTGAAGAAAGAGCCTGTTAAGGTTGAAGCAAATGTTATCTAGATAGTCTGTTTTCATATGAATGGACAATGGAGTACTATTAGACTACTATTAGACTTAAGTCATGAATAAATTAATTATTAAGATGTTTCTTTAGGAGCATATAATGATGTACTCATCTCTCTTGAGAGATTTATGCTTATCAATAAAACTACTATTACATATGTGATGTCTTTTAGCAACTCTAGATTGGGAGCTTATGTGTTTCGTCAAAGGAGCCATAAAGAAATTCCCTTTCCTTACCCTGGTGGGAATTGGGATCATTGAACCCTATACAAGATCGTATGAAGCTCAGTTTATATTGAATGAAAGTTTAGTATCGTAAAAAATAATCGGATAAACACTAATTTATTTATTTTTTATTTTATAATTTCTACACAGAAAAGTACAATTTTCATATAGTCTAAATTCAAGTTTGATGATGATCCTCTTGATTAATTAGGCCGTGATATGAATTTTGGGAAAATTATGATAAACTTCAATTTTAACATATGAAAAATTAAAATTCAATGGGGTCTACATTTAATTTTTTATGCTCGTTATAATAATGAATTAAATTAAATTGAATTGACCTAATCGAACAAGACTCACGACTTTTTTAGATATTTTTAATTTTCGGTATTAAAATATTTTATCTATTTAAAAGAATATTGTGAATTTGAAATGTCAAATGTTAAAATCTTTGGTCAATAGTTGCAATTTTGCAAATTTCCTTTATCCAGAGTGTATTTTATTTTTCTATAGGTTGTCATCTTGGGGATTATATTCTCTAGCTTTTCTGCTGTAACTGTACACACTGATCTTGTTTCCTGCTGGCAGGCTGTTGCTGCATAGCCTTCCTACTGTTGTTCTTCTCGCCATCAACTCCTCCACACACTGATGATAAATGAAGCAATTGTCCTTTGTGATGCCCATCATATTGTCCTGTACACACTGTGTTCGACGAATTGTCTCAGATATGAAGTTGAGCGAGCCATGGTAAATTTTTCGTCTAATGTGAGCCATGTTTCTCTGTTTATATCCCGGATATATGTTGCTTCCTAATTGCTAGTTTAAGTAAACTGATCCAGGCACTTCTGATGCTAATATCAAGTTTGATACTCCATCAGAAGAGCCTGGTTCAGTTTTATTATATTGGCGATGAAAGTGTTGCAATGTCAGTTGCTGCAATAGGAGTTGCGATAGAATCGCGTCCTTGTTCGTCGGCAATTGATAGTACTCTTTCGTATTTCTGTTTGTTGCGGGTACTTCTCCAAGCTGGAGTTGATACCTCAGTGGCATTTAGAGTAGGCAATGGCATGTTTGCTAAACAATTCAGTAGTTCTAGGAAAAGTGCAAGCTGAGATAGACACTCATGTGGGGCATTGGTGTCTGATTGACGACTCAGGTCTCAGGTCTTGCTAGACTTCCTTAACTGTACTGCATAATCAAAGAGACACTCAGAAGAGAGCACACTAGGTACGATGCTATTCGTAAATGTTTGGGCTATTAACCATGATCCTGTAATTTGACATGGCCTATTATATTTAAGCTTCACAGTTTTTTGACAGGGGGGGGGGGGGGGGGGGGGGGATGAGAGCATAATTTAGGGAGGAGGGGATGCCTGGGATAGGGAGTGTTGGCTCACTTGTAAGTGCTTTCATTGGTGAAGGACCATTGTGCATCGTGGCCAAGTGTTTGACGCATGACGAATCTTCTTTTCTATCTTACGGATGATGATTATGCCTTGAACTGGACTGCTCCAAGAAACTTTCGCCAATGAGATGCCGAATCATTACCTAGTATCAAGCACTGGTTCTGATTTTGAGTAAGATGTTTAACTTTAGAAAGTTGTCATTCTGATGCAACTGTTTTTTACAATCATATTACCTTATGGTATGTCTTGAACTGTATTATCTTTTCATCAAAACGAAAAGTTCAGGACTGGTAAAAATAATAGATTAAGACACTTTCACTTTCTTACCTTAAATGATAGCATCAATACAGTGTTCTTGATAAATGCTTTCCCTGATACACTGTCCATCAAGTTGTTAATTGTGTAGTGTATACTGTTAGTCTATAGGAATTTAGGGTTGGTCCATTAAATTTCAGCTGTTGTGCCAGCACATATATTTTTATGTTGCGCAGGAGGACAATCTTAGGTTTTAGAGTGACCTTTTTATTCTTGTCTAGTTGGTGGCTATCTTCTTTCTTTTCAGTTGTCAATTTGAACTGAGGATAAAATTCATATACATGCGACCACTTGCATGCCAGTTGATCAGCTTAAATAAGGTTTCTTTTAAAAATTGGTCTTTTTTGGCTCTCTTTAATGATTCTTTGTGGTACAAAAACTTTCATCTAGATGTTGATGGTCTCTACCTTACCTATGACTGCTTCAGTTGCGTACCATGTGTTCGTGCTTATGTGGAGTATTTATTTTGCAGAGCTACTGAAAATAAACATAGTGCTTGATAAAACCACCGACAGAAAATACTATTTACAGAGACCAGGGAAAATCTGAAGCAAGAGTCTGCTGCTTTTCTCCATTTTAATTGAGTTTCCTTGCTGTCTTTGTTTCATTTTCTTCATTCTGTATGAAGTTCTTTGGGCTAATTGTGGCTGCAAAATGTATGAAATGCCAAAATTGATAAGTTTGCTATACTGACACAAGCGATGAGATATATTCTCGACACTCTTGTTATAGTTCTTGAGGTACACAGAGTTCCTGCTACATCATCAACACAGAGACAGACTCTCTGATTAGAAACTCCACAAAGCACTGAATTCAGTATTGAAGTTCAAAACGTGGAAAGAACGTGCGAGTAGCTTCACAGCACATTCGAAGGCAAACAAATAACTGAAGCAGAATGGATAAGAATCAGGTATAAAATTCTGGTCTCATGACCATTTTGAATCGCTGTTCTTCTATGGTACATATATTTCTGCAAATGATACAAGTATCAAGTACTAATTTGCATCATACTCAGCATATCAGCTAGATGCAGCGACCTGCGATCATCATTGTTTAATGAACTGATGATCACGTATGATGTACAAAAATTAGAGACTATCCAAGTAGGCTGCTCTATGCAGAACCCCAAAAACCTTCGCGAGAATGCTCGGTGGCTGCATGCCTCGGTGGCTCAACTGAGGTACGACAAAGGGGACAATCCATGTGAGAATACAGCCACATATCAATGCAGTCGGCATGGAAACAATGCTTGCAGTTAGGCAGTTGGCTTAACTGTTCACCTTCTTCAAACACTGATAAGCAAACTGCACACTCATGCTGACTATCTTCGCTTCCCCCTTTCTTATACTTGAAGCTGTAAACACAGTTCTTGTACATGTTCCGGGAGATTCGGCTCATGGGCGGTTCTGGATTGAGACTCATCGCCTGGCTGGACCATTGTTCTGAGACACTAGCACAGCATCTAAGGATGATGAAATTGTATAAAACAAGCACGATTGCTGCAGTCCCAACTATAACGAGACTGTAGTACAGAATCGATAAGTTAGATGTCTGTATGGGAGGTGGTGGAGGTATCGGTATGTGGTGGATTGGATGGTCTCCCATGGCTATATGCTCTTGAGAGGTTATGTTTATGTGTTGAAGAAGAACATTTTGTGGTTCCTACCATGAACTAATCTTGAATCCGTGGTTCATAATCATGGTATCTGTGCATAAACTGTATTTGTAAAACAGGTGTTGAGATGTTGAAAGATAAAGTAGAGCATAATAGAGTGTGATATAAGGTCAAGTGAGGATATTGATTTAAGATGAGCTGTCTCTTTCATGCTGTGTGTTGTTTTTGTTAAGAGCTTAGAAGTTAGTGTCACAACTTGCCAAATTGGATTATTTTGGTATCTTTTAGTTGCAATCAGAAAGCAAAATTTGCCCAGTAAAGACTAAATAAGTAATTGCTTGAAGATTAGACAAAGATTATCCTTTTGCTTGCAGTATTATTTGTACTCGTGCTTTGAAAACTAGTGGATTAACCAAGTGTGTATAGTTGAATGAATGTGACTAGGTAACCATCTTTGTTCAATTTTTATCCAAAACCCAAGATGGTGAATGTTACTAAAAGAGTGTGCTGTAAATTTGGTTGCAGTTTATCGAAGATTATGAGCGTGCTATGTGTAATGTTGAATGTGGTTCATTCGGTTTGTGGTAAAATGTGAAGAAAAAGGATTGGGAAAACTTTAAACTCTTTGATATTCCTTTGCAAATTTCAGAAATTTTTAGAACATCTTTACATATTATACGTCTCTATAAAATGAGAAAAATCTTAATAATAAATTATTCAACACTGTTAATATGTGTCATTATTATAATGAGAGCCCGATGGACGTGGATTAACACATCATCATCCAATATCGTCATGTCATACATATTTCGTATTTACCATTAAATATTGTATTTCATTAACAATAGAATTAACAATAAATTCCGAGCCCAATTGAGACCCGATCCTCGGTACTTAGTCATTAAACTCAGTCAATTAATGTATGTAAAATATTATTTTTACCACTTGTATTAAATACTATCTATCATTTTATATTTTACTATTTATTTTATAATTTTCAATCTAAGACTATATGTAATTTAAAATTATAAAGTTTTACGAGTTGAACGAATATCTATTTTTCAGAGTGTCAAGTTGATATTTAACAATTGAGGCAGTTTACCCGCAAAAAGAATGTCTCCTCTTTCCCATCCCATCCTCCATTTTTACTGTCTTAACAGTAACTACTACAGTAATATTAGCTCGGTATACTAGTCAGAAATGGAGTCAGATTACAGACACCTTCATTTTCCGGAATTGCCCATGGCGAGATCTTAGTCTGTTTCAGGTATTCTACGTTGATTAAGACTAGCTTCTTCCATTTTCATCTACCTTGTTTCGCAAAGGCAAATTGTTCTCTAAGATCGATTAGGTCAAACTCTGATTGGTGAAAACTAGGAATTGAGGATTAGTACTAATGTCGAATCACTTAATTTAGATGGCCTGACAGATTGGCAGTATCTATCATTTCTTTTCTAATTTTCTTCTTTTCGCTCTATTCTTAGTAGATATTCTGAAATTTGGAATTTTCTCGGTGGGTTCTTTTTCCTGATGATACTGATTAACTCATACTTAGCAAATGTATTTGGTTTATCCTGGACTAGAACTGAAGTCTGAAGATTAGAGATATAGAATCCAGTTGAACAAAAAGTGACAAAAGGTTCAGATGGAGATCTGTTTGAACATAGTATTGTTATTGTACTTAAAAAGTCAGAGAAACCTGATTTCTCTGGCAAACATGGGGCTCTTCCTGACCATTTTACTGTATCTCCTGCTATTTCTTGTGATGTATGCTACAACCAAGAGTCTCCTCCACAAGCTAAGTAATCTTCCTCCAGGTCCCTTTTTCATGTTACCGATCATCGCCACTTCCACTTGTTGAAGAAACCGTTGCACAAGCATTTTTATGATCTGTCGAAGAAATATGGCCCAGTTTTCTGTCTTCAGTTTGGTTCTCGCCGAGTGCTGATCGTCAACTCACCTTCTGCAGTTGAAGATTGCTTGTTAAAGAGTGATGCAATCTTTGCCAATCGTCCCGCCTTCTTGCTGGGAAGCATTTCGGGTATAACTACACAAGTATGGTTTGGGCTCCGTATGGAGATCATTGGCAAAATGTTCGCAGGATTTCCTCGATTGAGCTTCTATCATCTCATCGATTACAGTCCCTTGCTTGCATATGTGTTGATGACGTTAGAGCACTGGTTCACCGGCTTTTTCGCCTGTCTTCTGAAAATCCAGGCACCACAATAGTGGAGATGAAGACCATAACCTTTGAGTTCTTGTTTAATATCATAACAGGAATGCTTCTTGGCAAGAGATACTATGGAGAAGACAAAGTGATTCTTGAAGAGGCAAAGGAATTTCAGGAAATAAGTAAAGCAGTACATAACGTATTTAGAGTCTCGACCGTTCCTGATTTCATTCCATGGTTTCCGGGATCCGGAAAAGCAGAAGGGAAAGTAAAAGCTGTTCATGAGAGGAGGGATAAGTTTTTTCAGGATTCAATTGAAGGGATTCGTAAGAGCGGAAATAACTTTGGTTCATCTGGTGTTAGGAAGACTGTAGTTGAAGTACTATTTATCTCTACAAGGAACAGATCCTGGGTATTATACTGATCAATTCATCAAGAGCATCATAGGAGTAAGACCTCGGTTTCTCGTTTGTATTAAGCGATCCAACTTTCACCTCTTTGTAATGAAATTAATCTTACTACAAGCATTGTGTTTTCCGCGTGCAGGTACTTTTTCAAGGCGGAAGTGGTACTTCAGTGTCAGCCATCCAATGGGCATTTGCACTTTTGATTAATAATCCAGCTGTCCTAGAGAAACTGCAAGATGAAATCGACAGTCATGTAGGCTATGAGTGCTTAATTGACGATTTGGATCTTACAAAACTTACCTCAACTGCATAATAAAAGAGACTCTTAGAGTTCTACTACTCCTGCCTCACGAGTCATCCGAGGAGACTATTGTTGGTGGCTTTCGTGTACCATGAGGGACGATGCTACTTGTTAACACATGGCAGTGCATCATGATCCTGCCGTTTGGGAGGATCCTGTTATGTTTAACCCCGAGAGGTTTATGATAGAAGAGGGTGCTAAAGAGGACTTCAGGTGTTTGGCTTTTGGGAAAGGGAGGAGAGAATGCCCCGGGGAAGCATTAGGAATGCGTATGATTGGTTTGGTGTTGGGTACACTTGTACAATGCTTCAACTGGCAAAGGACCAGTGAGGAACTGGAGGATATGGATGAAACCATAGGAATTGTTATAAGCAAGAATCAGCCTGTATGTATTCTCCGTGACCAAGCATGGTGAATCTTCTTTCTCAGGCTTACAAATGGTGTGTGTATCTGCACTGCCCCTGTGAAAGCTCTGGTTATATAGAAGGGGTGAATTAATAAAAAGTTCCTGTTGCTTATGGTAAGTATGCATGCCTTTTTCCTGTAACTGTTGTCTAACTAAAAAGGTTCAGAACTAGACGCTAGTACTGTGAGAAAATGGCATCAAATGGTGTAATTCTAGTTATATTTGTATCGAATTCCCATTGCAACTTCTTCATCGATATTCCAGTACTCTCTTCTTTCTTCTGAATCTCAGTTTATGAGTTCTCTTGCTTGCAATTCTGTTCTTCGCATTTGCTCCTTTTTGCTTGGGTGGATTGTGCCCCTACCCCATCTCCCATATCTCACTGTTATCTCTGGAGAAGAATATATTGCTGGAGCATCCAGCAAATCGCATACACGCACATGCATAAAATATAATCGTATCTAGTGGGAAATGTACCAATCTCAGGCCAAGTAACTTGTAGTCTGTAGAGGCATAGCTGTCACTCATATATGAGAGTGAGTGAGTGAGCTGTTATCAAGAAGGCGAAAGAGTTGGAAAAAACCTGGAAAGCCTGGACTATTGGAGGGCTACCTTGGCATCTAAACCAGACTTGATCTTTTAGCACAAAATACTCCCAAGTTATGAAAGTACATTTCATAGCTACTGTCTATACGTTTTTGGTATAAAAATTACTCCATGATTTAGATGTAGTTTGTCATTAAAAGTTTGGTACTGTACTCGTGCGGTGGTACGTATACAGTGGGACCGGAGTATACCGGCTTGTTCCTCCGGTAGTTGGAACAATTCGTTGGGAACTTATTGTTATTATTCAAAATAGCCAGGTATGCTTAACCTTAGTTATCATGCCTTCTAGTTTTTGTCTTAAGGCAAAAAACCAAGAACCTTATAGCAAAGACCCCCTGATGATCTACAGAGCTTCACAAAGTCAAACTTGTGTAAACATTTCGAAATACTCAGAAAGTTAGAAAAAAACCCTGATTTATCCTGCAAACATGGAGCTCTTCCTGACCATATTACTGTATATCCTGTTATTTCTTGTGTTGTATGCTACAACCAAAAGTCTCCTCCACAAGCTAAGTAATCTTCCTCCGGGTCCCTTTTTCGTGTTACCGATCATCGGCCACTTCCACTTGTTGAAGAAACCGTTGCACAAGCATTTCTACAATCTGTCGAAGAAATATGGCCCAGTTTTCTGTCTTCAATTTGGTTTCCGCCGTGTGCTGATTGTCAACTCACCTTCTGCAGTAGAAGATTGCTTGTCAAAGAATGATGTAATCTTTGCCAATCGGCCACTCCTCCTTATTGGGAAATATTTTGGGTACAACTACACAAGCATATCTTGGGCTCCGTATGGAGATCATTGGCGAAATCTTCGCAGGATTTCCTCAATCGAGCTTCTATCATCTCATCGCATACAGTCCCTTGCTTGCATACGTGTTGATGACGTTAGAGCACTGGTTCGCCAGCTTTTTCACCTGTCTTCTGAAAATCCAGGCGCCACAGTAGAGATGAAGACCATGACTGTTGAGCTCTTGTCCAATATCGTAACAGGAATGCTTCTTGGCCAGAGATACTATGGAGAAGACAAGGTGATACTTGAACAGGCAAAGGAACTTCAGGAAATAAGTGAAGAGTCAAATCAGGTAGTTAACGTCTCGACTATTCCTGACTTCATTCCATGGTTTCCGGGATCTGAAAAGGCAGAAGCCAAAGTAAAAGCTGTTCACGAGAGGAGGGACAAGTTCTTTCAGAATTCAATTGAAGGGATTCGTAAGAGCGGAAATACTTTAGGTTCATCTGGTGTAGGGAAGACTATAATTGAAGTGCTATTATCCCTACAAGGAACAGATCCTGAGTATTATACTGATCTATTTATCAAGAGCATCATAGGGGCAAGACCTCGATTCTCATGTTTCTATTGTGCAATTCAACTTTCAGTTCTTGTTAATGAAAGTAATGTTACTACAGGCATTGTGTTTTCTTTGTGCAGGTACTTTTTCTGGCCGGAAGTGATACTTCAGTTGCAACTATCCAGTGGGCATTGGCACTTTTGCTTAACAATCCAGCAGTCCTAGAGAAGCTTCAAGACGAAATCGACAGTCATGTAGGCTATGAGCGCCTAATCGACGATTCAGATGTTACCAAACTTCCTTACCTTAACTGCATAATAAAAGAGACTCTAAGACTCTACCCTGTGGTTCCATTACTCCTGCCTCACGAATCATCTGAGGAGACCATTATTGGTGGCTTTCGTGTACCACGAGGTACGATGCTACTTGTCAACACATGGGCGGTGCATCATGATCCTGTAGTTTGGGAGGATCCTTTTATGTTTAAGCCTGAGAGGTTTATGATGGAAGAGGGTGCTAAAGAAGACTTCAGGTATTTGCCTTTTGGGAAAGGGAGGAGAGGATGCCCTGGAGAAGCATTAGGAATGCGTATGATTGGTTTGGTGTTGGGTACACTTGTACAATGCTTCAACTGGCAAAGGAAAGGTGAGGAACTGGAGAATATGGATGAAACCATGGGACTATTGATGAACAAGAATCAGCCTCTTGTAGCTAGGTATTCCCCGCGACCAAGCATGGTGAATCTTCTTTCTCAATCTTTCAAAGATGTGTGAATGTCTGGTTCCCCTGTGGAGATCTGGTATGTGTGGATGCCTTTTTCTGGAATTGTTGTTAAAATAATAAGGTTCAGACTGAAAATAATGGCATCAATATATGAAACAGGGTTTCTTATTCTGTCCAAAGTTCTCTCGATTAGTTCCGGCGTAATCTAGTCATATCCGTATCAAATTCCAGTTGCAACTTCTTCATTGCCATTTCTGTTCTTTCTTCTTTCTTCTGAAGCTTAGTTTGGGTAAGAACTAGGAAGCACAAAACCCCCTCCAATTATACAAAACAAACATAAAACACACTCATTTATTAAAATTACACCAAATCCCCTCAAACATAAATAAATATAGTAGAAAACACCTTCAATTATTTTCATTACTTAACAATTCCCTCATTATCCCTTTAATTATAAAAATCTCTCCAAATATTTATAAATATATATTACTATCTATTACTATTATAAAAGGAAAGAGTATCAGGGTATTAGCGGACTAACTTTTATTTTTTCTATTTAACCTTCGACATAACTACTTTTTCCATTGCAAAATTTCATATGATTTAATTTTATTAAAAAATATGATATAATTGATAATTCTATTATAATGTAAATTATTATTAATTCAATATTTTTTCAACAATATTAATGAGTTGAAAGTTCGCACGTATCGCGTGCCAATTTTCTACTAGCAGAAAATTGAAACTGTCAGCTGATAAGAACAATGATAAATGTGTTCTTTCACATACGAAAAATGAAAATGAGATCGGACATTATTCATGCTTGTAGAATTACGTCTTCAATTTTATCTAATACAATGAATTCCAAAAACCGTGACCGTCTTTAGTTCTTAGGTCGGTATTTCTTTCTATTTTTTATAATTATAACGACGTACCATTATAACTTATAAGATTAAATGGAAAACTAAATACATAAAGAATTAATAAAAAGAATAAAGTAACACTAATCTTGCGACTATGCAATGAAAATATATTTACTCATTAATGGTTATCAAATGTTTAATGTTTTTTTTCAAAGCGTTCGTAGGCGAGTGACAAGCTGAGACACCCGTACCTAAAAGGTCGCGGAGTCGATTTCCCGAAATGGGTGATATTTATCCTCTGTATATAAAATTATTTAAAAAAATTATTGATGATGAGTATTTATTCGATTGACTATTGTAATTGTAATATCGTATCTAAAAAAAATTAATGTTTTTTTAACAATGGTAGTGTTCTGCGGAATCGAAGATATTCGGGCCCTTTATTTATTTAATTATTTTCTAATTTATTACAGTTTGATAAATTAAAAATTATTATAATTTATTTTATTAAAAAATAGGGGTAAGTTTGTAATGTTATTATAGATATAAATAATCTTATTTTCTCCGTGTGAAGCGCATCTTTAGTTATACAAGCAAATTTGACACGCGGAATTCGCGTGTTTTTTTTAATATTAAATTTTAATTTTTTACAAGTAAAAATGTTCGTTTACGTGAATTCTTTGCACACGATTATATGTTTGACTAACAATTTCTTAATTTTATATGAGTAGTTTTAAGAAAAATGATATCTTAAAGGTATGAAAGTAGTGGGGAAACTACTTTTGACTTTTAAGACTAATAACTACTTTCAAGTATTTGATTAGTATTAGTAACAAGTAAATTTGACATGCGAATTTTGCATGTTTTTTTTATAATATTAAATTTTAATTTTTTGCAAGTAAAATTGTTTGCTCACGTGAATTCTTCACAAACGATTATATATTTAGTTTTACAATTTCTTAATTTTATATGAATAATTTTAGTAAAAGTAATATTCTAAAATTATGAAAGTAGTGGGAAAATTACTTTTTGGACTGATAACTACTTTGAAGTATTTTGCACTATTTTTTTGACGATTTCGGAGGATTTGGTCCAATGTTGATAAGTGAGGGTCAATTTTGATATGATTATTAACGCTCCAGAGGATTTTGTGCAATGGAGATATATCATGCAGTGAAAATTAATATTTTGGGGGATTTAGTATAATTTTTATAATGTGTTTCGTGCTTGTTTAGTATAATTTGATTGGGCTTTGTGTAGTTTACTCAGCTTAGTTTATGAGTTTTCTTGCTCAGTTGCTTGTAATTATGTTCCTTTTCGCTTGGGTGGACTCTGCCCCCTCCCCATCTCCTCTATCTCAGTGCAATGAGTGAATAATACATTGCTGGATCATCCAGAAAATTGCATAAACGCACACATGCATAAAATATGCTCAATCTTATGGCGCAATGTACCAATCTAAGGCGCAGATTTAGGCTAAATAGCTTGTAAGTGAAGAACTTTCATTCCATCTAAAACTCCGAACTCATCACGAGTCGTTTAAGATGTGTCTTCTGTACCACTTGGTTCCTTAGGTTCCATCCTGCAGTGACCAGCCAACTATCATTAAGGATCATTTGGTCTGGGATCACTGAATTTTAAAGATTGCTCTAGTGTTGAAAAAGCCTTGAAAGTTCTGAACTAATGGTGTGCTACCTTGGCATATTGATGTGTTTTATGTTGTTTCAACTTCAATGTAAGTATGAAGCAGGAGAGAAATGTAAGAACCGTTTTCTACAAGTTTTACCTGCCAATATGCATATTGCGACTCAAGTTATATCAACATATGGTGATTTATATAAAAATTGATGGTGTTCCTTGTTTTTTCTTCTGGATCTCTGTTTGATCAGTGTCTACTGCTAGCGTACTTGATAGTGTTTTCTTAGTCGTATTTGCTTTGTAGATCTGGTCTTAATCCGGACAGAGAGACTGTATCCGGCTTTTAAGAGGATTATTTAGATTAAGAATCCCATTATCATCCCAGAATAAATGTTCTTTACAGGGGCGAAATTTCACTATTGAAGGGAAAAAGATATTTGCTTTCCTATCAGCCGTTTAAAATAGCAATTACAGACTAAAACGATGAAAATTGTGTAGTAGACAATGGGATAACCTTATCCACCACAAGTCCACAACCAAGTGGAAAACCTTCCATGTGGCACAGAATGAATACACACTCAAATTTCCAACCACTCAATCTCTCCTTACTATCCAATCCTCTAATTTCCTATCAACAAACACTCCTTCACACACTCATTTAACATCTGCATAGCAAAAAAACTCACCTGCAGAAGAACAACAGCAAACAGATGGCTTCCACTTCAGCTGTATCAATGGCCATGCCACTTACTCAAGCCACCCAAAACAGGCAGCTCGGGTCTACCGCTTTCTTCAGGCCATTGCCTGTCCGGTCTACCAAGGCAGTTACCGTGTCGAAACCTGTTGGAAAGTTTGCAGTCAGGGCTTCATTGAAGGAGCAGGCAGTCACTGGATTGACAGCGGCAGCATTGACCGCTTCCATGATCGTTCCGGACGTGGCTGAGGCAGCTACTGGTGTTTCCCCGTCTCTCAAGAATTTCTTGCTTAGCATCGGGGCTGGCGGTATTGTTGTCACTGCCATTCTTATCGCCGTGATTGGTGTCTCTAACTTCGACCCTGTCAAGAGGACCTGAGAACTACTTGTCTGTATTTGAATCTGTTTTCCATCTATGTATCTATGATGTTTTCTTATGTATGAGAATCAAACAGTTCTGTCCACGTTGTGGTAGTTATAAATGTCACGATTCATGAATCATATTCTTATGTTTGGTTTTTGTGTATATACTACTTGTTACCTGGTAGCTAACTAGATTGTTGTTTGTTTCCAACAGTTAATGCAAAACTCCTGGTTCGGTTCTAACAGAAATGGGGATTTTGGAACTTCTGGAAATAGCTTCGAACTTTTCCTGGGATTTGGAGAATTAAAATGGTGTTTGTGAATAAGTATAAACGGTTGAAGGAATTGCTAAATGGAAGTTAAGAGTTTATGAGTAGTAAGTAGTGCAAATTAAGTATACTCTAATAGAGGAATAGGTTTAATTGAGAAGTGTTTATACTTTTTTACAAAGTCAGTAAATAGAGTGATAAAATAAACTGCAGAATTTGACAAATTGACGGGCTACCAAACAAAGGCTAAGTGTTGGTTTAGCCAACTCCAATCATACAATAACCAGGCATTAGACAGAAAGAGAAGGTCAGCAGACAACATTTTTACTTGACAATTACAGATTCTCTTAAACTAATGAATGCTTTTGCTATTCTCTAAAGCTCATCCAAAAGTGCTCAACTGAGACAAGCATACGTTAAGAACAAAGTTAAAATATTCCTCCAATGCTGAAATGCAACTTACCCCCAAAAACTGAATGCCTCTTAATTCAGTTCAATGCAGCTGATACTTCGAGATCATATCCAACAGAAATCGAGTCTCTTGTGAATAATTCAAATTCTCTGCTTTGACAACTGTGATCTTCACCTTCTGTTCATCACCATATACCTCCTCCTTGATTTTAAGCTTAAGGACATACTCCTTAAGCATACACTGACGGATAATTTCAGCAAATTTGTTTTCATCCTCTAGAACATCTTTTATCGTATACATATCCTTGGCAGAATGACCAATGATTTCTTCACCAGCTTCCTGGAAGGCAGTGACCCAGGTCAACCCAGTATGATCTTGAAACTGAGCTTGAAGAATGTATCTATAATCGCACTCTTCAAATTCCTGATTGCAGCGATCACAAATCCATCTTGAATTCCCCGACTTTGTGACTTTCTTGCTGCATGATCTATCCCCATGTTTTAGGGGGCATGCTGTGTAATAGAAATTATCTGTTTTGATGTATATTAATGTTGCCTTAGCTGTGATCCAGTCTGGCTTGTCTGACCTTCCAAGTCCCTCATCCTTTATTTGAGCCAGTGTTTTGCGCACATCATTTTTCGAAGCTCCAGGCATCAAGTCCCTAGATATAGATTGAGACGTTACTTCTTTTCCTCCTCTGTCAAACCATTCTCTTAAATTGCGGGCCTCCGGAAAATCAGGATTAACAAATAGCTGAGTAGCAGATATGGTGCCAACAGATTTCCCGCTGAAGTCACTAACTTTTGCAGACTTCACAGCTAAAACAGGAAAATTTCCATTTTCTACCATTTCTTGCAGTTGTTGCCCTTCTCGGTTGCAGAAATCTCCCCACAAAGTAAACTCAACGCTTCGCCCCGATTGATCCTTCAAGTTCAGAACTCTCCTTTGAGTTTCCATTCCATTTTTTCTCATCACTGGAACAGAGGGGTTCACAGTTGCTACAACAGCAATCATGTCAAGTATAGAATTACTTTCAGTATTTTCAATTTCATTAATGGACTTGAATGAAAACTGCTGCTTAGGTATCGAATCATCTTCATCATGGCACGGGTCAACTGAAGAAGTCGTCTCCAGAAATATTTCCCACTCATTTTTTAGATGATTGAAGTTCTTCTGGGCAGGTTTCAAGCTACCTTTGGAAATGATGTAAACTTTACCAACTTCAATAATCTCATAAAAACGATCAACAACAGCATTAAAGCATGTCACGCGAATTTCCCCTCCATCTAGGTCGAGAAGATCAAACGAAAACACTTTTCCATCTCCTTTTGCATTGTTGTAACGTCGAAGATCTCCTTTCGCTGTCACTCGTGCCTTAATAGCCCATCGACCTTGATAAGGATTCAGAGCAGAAATGGGTATAATGCGAGCTGGGGCTTCATTTCTCATGATTGCTCCATGATGTTTATAATTTGGAGGTGGTTGGTATGGGGGCTGAACAGTGGGACGAAAACCCTGCATGTTGTTGCCAGGAGTCTGAAAATTTGATGTCTTGCTATTACTGAAGCTTGTTGCTGAATTCTGCACTCCAGTATAACTATTGTTTAAAGCCGGTTTCCTCCCAAAGGAATCGGGTGCCTGCTTTTGTGAGGCTGCATCAAATTCAGCAATCACTGATGGATTACCAAGTGGCACAGAGTCTTGCATGATTATTTCCATGTTTAGAATGACAATGATCCTGCAACCAAATATACAGTACATTAAGTGCCTGGGCATACAGATAAACAAGATCAAACTGGCAGCCACTTCAACTAGATTGGTTTTATAGTTTAGGTTTTATTATCCTCAAATTAACATGCCTAAATAATTAGAGTGCAACAAAAAAAATAGATATGATTCAACTAATCATTTCAGAATCGCAAGTCCTAACTCCCCTGCAGATTTATTAAGCCATCAGTATGACTTATTAGCTTGACCTAGATATACCACATACTCCATATTCAGAGGACATACAACTGAACAATCACGCAAGGCTAACGGAAACATCAGAATAATTCATTAACCACAAGAAATCTCTGGGCAACACATGCCTTCAGGAAAAACCATGACAGAGAAGGATAACGCAATGAACCAACGGGTCCACGTAATGTAAATTTCTGCGTGCGTGCAACCCATAAATGGCAGGACACACAATCACTCAGTTTGCATGTATTAATAATGCAACCATCACAACTCCACTGTTAGTCAATTGACTTTGGAGCATGATCCACGCACTTGTTGAGTCCGAGGCATTTGCTCCTAATATTTCATAACCATTGTCCAGGATATATGAAGTACCTTGGTTGTGAAACATGCAAATCAATGAGACTGCAAGCACAGTGACTGCCTAACTGGGTTCATTACTGCCTTCTTTTCTATCCCCAGTCGGTCTCAGATATTACCAAAAAAGAACACTACGATGTCTTACTTCTACCAGTCTCGAGCTACATTACATAATAACTTCACCAACTCGCTTAAAATTTAGTGGAAAACTATAGCAATTCATTCTTAGACATTGTGCTCGATGTTATATATACAAGTTAGTAAGCTATAATACACTGTTCAATCTGAAAATCTGGCAAAAGCTAGATGCTAGTTATAGATATTTAATAATAATAATTTAAGAGACACTTTGTGTACTGGTTATAAAATAAGCAAGTATGCGCTACTCTATTCTATCCTAACACATTAAGAGCAAAACAAAGCCATAACGTATCACAATTCTCTACACTACAATAACCAAACACGAAACGAAACAGAAGAGCAAAACAGCCAGAGAAGAACACGGCCAAGCTACATTTCATAATTAAACAAACATTTCCTCAAATTACAAAATACATCATCCAGAGGTAAGAGTAAGAGAGAGAGTTACTTGCGATTCTGAACGTTGCTACAGATGTACTCGATGAGCTGAATAATAGATCCCCTGCGAACTAGGTTACCGGTGATCAGTTCATTGAGCTGAGTTGCGATCATCGCCTGCTGAGTTGTGACGGAATCGGATATGATGAGGCGGAACCGCTCCTGGTTGGGGTTAACCTGTCTGATTTCCACCACCTGCACTAGCGGCTTCAGGTTGATCTCGCCGGCGCAAATCGCCGATATGGCGTTCGCGGTGAGACTCGCTGGCATTTCGTTGGGATTGAGAATTTTTGAAAACCCTAGGGTTTGGATGATATGTATTTGTGAGAGTGTGAAACTGAAATCGTCTTGGAGAAGTTGAAATGAGACTGTGTGAGAGAGGAATTTTGTGTTTGGGTTTTATACGTGAGGCTGTGAATGCTGAATTAGATTTTAGGGGTGCGGTAATTTGGGGGAAATGAAGTGAGTTATCGAGACGAAATGGCGGGAGAGAACCGACTATAGTAGTAGGAATCTGTGGGATGAGGCGTGTCCAACAAGGATTAGATTCAATTTACAGTGGTTATATTTTACTAATCTCTTCATATTTTTGAACAATCTAATACTAATACTTTTACAATTTACTTATGTAAGAATGTAAGATTTTTATTTATACCTATCAGTTTTATATCATTTTAATATTTATTTATTGTGTCAATATAAAAACAAACCGGACGCGGACAATATTAAAATGAATAAAAATAATATTAAATATTATACACATTTCAACTTCACTATTGCTTAATTGTTAAAATTTAATTAGAATTAGTTATCATAGTTTTACTGATTGAACTAACATAACAAACATTGAACAAATAAATAGTTAATATTCAATTAGTTGTAAAAAAGTTTAATTTGTATAGGGTTGGTTACACAAGGTGAAATAATGCGTAGAAACTTTTGGAATTATTTTTTTTGCTCAAGTTTTTTATAAATTTCACCCAAAAATAGGTGCTTACATGTCAGAATCTGATGTGTTAAATTCTCCACGTACTAAATTGACAGCGATTTAGCTAAACCAGGTAAAAGCAAAAATCACCAGGAAACTGGGAACAAATCGCACATTCAAATGGAGTGTTATAGTAACTTCTAGGCAGAGAAGTAACCGAGATGTACTGGTAATGAATAATGACAAATGGACTAACAGAATTCAACTTGGGCATTTGAACAAACGATAATAATACTGGCAAGAAATAATGAAACAGCAACAAATAATAAGATCACTAGAGTTCAACAAAATTGTGTTCAAGTATCATAGACAGTTCTCATCTGCCATAACAAACTAAAGAACTCTAGAAATTTTAATTTTAAAAACTCAGTCAGGTAACCATATCAGGCCATCTGCTGCACCTCAACCTCAGCTGGTATCAGATTTGGAGTGATGTATTCTACTTCTTCCTTCGGGGGATGAATGGTGACAAGGTCAGGAAGAGGAGTTGTTGGACCCTGCTTTCCTTTGGGATCCCAGTCAAGCATGATCTTGACCTTGATACCAAGTACTCCCTGCAAAGACACAAATAAAATGAGAATCCAAATAAATTCACTAGGAAATGAGCCAGTAGAATGTCAAGGCGGGGGCGGGAGGCGGGGGGGGAAGCACACCTGTCTCAATAGAACGTGTCTAACAGCAGCATCAATGTATTCCTTGACAGGCTGACCAGAAGAGATCATATAACCGTCCTTGAATTTCATGGATTTGGCACGCTGGGCCCTCAACTTACCACTAACAATGACCTGTTATCATAACAAAGTCTTTTCAGCTCAATTAATACATAACAAAAGAGAGACGAAAAAGGTCAGAAAAACAACTTATTTGCATACCTCACAGCCCTTGGCACCACTCTCCATAACAAATCGAAGAACACCATAGCATGCCCTGATAAAAACAATAAACAATCATTCTCTGCAAATTGGCCACCTAATGTATTTTAAACAGAATCTTACATTTTAGAGAGAATAAAATCTTGTATATATAAAAACAAGGTAAATAAATGAACTGTCTCAATATGTCAAATATATAATAGAATTATACATTGGTATGTGTCCTCCAGTTTACATACAAGAACAAAAGTATCTTCATAATTTTAGGCAAAATGGAGAAATTTAATGTAGTCAACTTCCGACACAATAATGGTATTAAAGAACCATAGTTGCTTTATAGATGACAATTTATTTATACTAAAAACTTCAAAAGACTCAGTTTTACATGATATATGACATTAACAACATTATTTCAATTATTTGAGAAAGAAGTCAATTTTAATCATTCTAACTCGAACAAATTAATTTGAAGATGTGTCAAACCCAATGTCAACAGTATAAACATTATTAGAGATTCACAGTAATCAAAAGGGATACGAAAGTTGTTCTAGTCATCATCCGACATAGAAGTTGATATCAAAAAACAACATTGCTTTGTTGATGACATGATACAATCGGACTATGATGTATTACTTTAATAAAGCTCTCTATGATAATAGTCACAGTAGACTGGAATTGTATGATTTGCCATCCCCAATATCAACAGTATATAAACAATATATAAAAGCTATACACAAATCAAAAGGGGGATGAGAGTTGTTCTAGTCATCATCCGACACAGAAGTTGATATCAAATATCAACATTGCTTTGTTGATGACATGGTACAATAAACAATCACATTTCCTATAATTTAATTATATGCCTTCCCAAACAAAAACAGCATGAACATTACAAACTTCAGACTTATCAGATGAGGAAAGAGTTATTCTAGTCATCATCCGACACAGAAGATGGTATCAATAACCAGCATTGCTTTGTTGATGACATGATACTAGTAAGGCAACTAACGAACTGAGCTCTTCATATAATTTAATAAGCCAAAACCAAATCTACCTTTTGCTGTATTAGTTTCATTTATGTTCTGGTAAACCTTCGGAAACAACTTGTTGATATATAATTAATAACATCATTAACATCTAACTAATGGTAGTCATGTGAGTTTAGGAAGACAGATCAGCGCAACTGATTATAACATAGCCCTTTGAGATATAAGTCAAAAAAGTTTAAATGTTGAACATATAACCTAGATGGGCATATAAACTGCTGATTACCTCCTGACAGCAAGGCCTCCTAAGAGCTTGTAGCGAAGAGACTCAGCCTGCGCAACTGCGCACAGCCCACGGTTGTTGACTTTCTCAGCGTACAACTCAACGCTGTTCTCAGGGAACTTGAACCTCTTCTGCACAACAGAAGTCAATTCCCTAATTCTTCGTCCCTTCTCACCTATACCAATGCAAGACAAAAGATTTAATCTTATACTCACAAGTCACACCTTTCCTCTAAACTCTTCCGCTCACAACCTCAACTAGATTTTATTTATTTTGGCCACTGGTCTATTTAATTTGGAATGAAGCAGATTATTTACAGATCAGATTGGACTAAACTAAAATTCTAAAGATCATTAGGATCAAATCCATACATTACATAAACACGATACATGAAATAGCAGGGCAAAACACACCAGAGAAGATGACTGAATATCAAAACAAATCTAACAATTTCATACCAAGTACATTCTGAGTGCGGGTGGCGCGAATGATGATCTCGGTCCTCATGGGAGTAACCCTAACCTCGACACCAGAGTATCCATCTTCAGCGAGCTCACGGGTCAAAACCTCGTTCAATTCGGCGAAGAACACTCCGTCAGCAACGAACTGCAAATTTTCAATCGATTTACAGGCATATACTTAAATATAAGGAATAATTGCATAAAATATAATCTATAGAGAAGAGATGGCTCGGATAAGCGATTAACCTTTCGCTTCTTGCTCATGGTCGCCATGTTTGCAGAATGCAGGTATAGCAGGAGATCTGCTGATGAGTTCTCTGAGCGAAATGAAAACCCTAGGCGGAGATTAGGGTTTACAGTTAGTTTTGCGCTGAAAGATATAGGTGCAGACAGGTGAATGATCCAACGGACGATATTGATATCTGGAGCCCATTGGGTTGTTTTATTGCATGTATTAGCTATTTGGGCTATGACATATTCGGCCCAATAAGTATGTAGTATTATAATCACTGTGTGGCATTAAAATTGAGTTGAACAATTTCGATTGTATTTTCGTATACAAAAATCACCCAAAAAAAATATAGTGCAGGGACCTGCACAAATGAAAAACTTGGAGAAATAAAATTCTCCAACATTATATTTTTAAATTAATAGATATTCATGTCATTTGCATTGTAAATAAAACTCTAGCTGTTTCAATTGGGAAAACACAAACTGACCTAATGGAGTGGTGCAGGAGACGAGTTATGTGAGTTATGTGACGTAGAAAGGTGGCGTGAAGGTATAAAGAGTTCCTCAGTAACCACCCGAGGACTTATTCAATAATGTTAGTGCCATGAGATGGACGGAAGATGAGGGACGTATGGTGTGAAGATTGTGCCATGAGATGCACTTTATGTTTCTCTCTAATAGATGGATGATGACTTTAATGCCACATTTAATGATTTTCATCAAAATAAAGTTGAGTCATAATTTTTATATACATGCTTATATTATGTGTTTACCTAGCTACATGTATTTAACTGGTTCTATTCAGCAGAACCCAGCTCTACCAAAGTGAGCAAGCATTGCAGAATTAAAAAATAAAAATAAAAATTCAAGAAGTATAAAGAAAAATCATCATAAAAATGTCTCCTCGTCCATTCTGCACAGATATAGACATATAGTGGCTTATGGTTCAACCTCCATTATCGAAATCTTCATTCCAGTAACAATTTATCAATAATGGCTTTCAACGCCTTTTCTTCTTCATAACTATCATACAAAAAAGTTATCCCGCCCTATATGACTTTCAAACAACACCAACATCAATTGGATGACAAGGATCAAGAATGAGACCAAATTGTGAATGCTAAAGCACTGAAACGGCTGTCATTCAATAAAATCATATCTATCATTCAAACATACAGATAAGAGGAACCTGCAAACCATCCTTATGAATCGGAAGTTTTATCTCCCGTCTTCCCATCACTTTTCTTCTTTTTCTTCTTCTTATTCTTCTTCTTATTCTCCACATCACCAACTTCTTCATTATCACGTTCCCCGCTTGCAGTCCCCTCCTCGATCTTCACTTTTCTTTTTCTCGATTTTTCCATAATCTCTACATCCGAAATTTCATGTTTCTCCAGAGTGGTTTCCATGGAGGACTTGATATGGTCATGAAACTGAACCAAGTTATTCAGGGCTTCTACAGTTCGCTGTATGTACAAGGAGACAGTAACAGAAGATCCATTTTCAACGCTTGCAAAACGGGACATGAGTTTTGCTGCTCGAGAGAGCAAAATAGGCTTAGTGGACACTAATTTTCCTGTTATCTTCCTCATCAGTCGGCCGAGAATTCTACAATCTATAATAAAAACTATAGGTTAAGGTTTGCAGCAGTAATTGGTTCACCCAGAAACAGAAAGAGATGTTGGAAAACAGTATTAACATTACAAAACTTCACACTTATCAGATGAGGAAACAAAGTCGTTCTAGTCATCATCCGACAAAGAAGTTAATATCAATAAACAGCATTGCTTTGTTGGTGACATGATACTGGTAATTTTGGTAAACCTTCTAGGATAAATTGTTAATATAAAATTAACATTACAAACATCAACATAATAATAGTAGGCAGACAGATCAGCGCAACTGATGATGATATAGCCCTTTAAGATATAAGTCAATCAAGTTTCAATGTTAAACATATAACTTACCAAACTGACAGTTAAATGCATACTATTAAAAGTTACTCATGGTCATGGAGTACAAACTACAAAATATAATGGACATATAAACAACTGATTACCTCCTGACAGCGAGACCTCGTAGGAGCTTGTAGCGAAGAGACTCTGCCTGCGAAACGGCGCAAAGCCCACGGTTGTTAACCTTCTCAGTGAACTTGAACCTTTTCTGCACAACAGAAGTCAATTCCCTAATTCTTCGCACCTTCTCGCCTATAACACTGCAAGACAAACGATTTAATCTTATGCAGTTATGCTCAGACCTTTCCTCTCTAAACTCTTCTGCTAACACCTTTAACTAGATTGATCTGTTTTAGCCCCTGACCTATTTAATTTGGACTAAATCAGATTGCAGGTTAGAGCAGGTAAATGAAAACCCTAGGCGGAGACAGGTGAATGATGACGATATTGATATCTGGAACCAAATGGGTTTTATGGCATGTGTTAGTTATTGGGCTATGACACTTAACACTCGAACTCGTCCACTTCTGTTTAAATTCATTTAGTTTAGTACATATAGGTTTTCAGTCGAAGATAATATAGACTTAGTAGTATTTTAATTTCTGATACTTAGTATTGAGTACAAGCAAACCGGGAATAAAATAAAACTCCTTAAAATTAAAAGTTCCGATTAATAAATATTCTTGATGTAGCAATTTCAATTAGTAAGACACAGACTCACTGGATGGAGTGGTGGAGAGATTAGTAACATGGCGTGAAGGGCATGGACGCCGTGATACAAACTGGAGGTGAGGGACAACTGATGTTTAGATTGTGTTGTGTGGTTCAATAGGCTTGTCTGGATTTTCTTCTAAACAAAAGATTTGATTGGGTTTAGAAATTTAGTTAATTATTAAATATAATAAGACGATTTGAATTCTGACTTTTTACAACGTGAACGTTAAACTGTGGATGATTTCAAAAGCTAAACAAATCAGGTGACTTGTAGATGCACTTCATCTGGTATGAGTTGCCTAATGCCACCAAATCCAATCATGCAATATACGGGGTGAGAAAAAATTCAACATAACAAAGGATCAACTTGTTCAAATTCCAAATTAACTGAATCATGATCAAGAACGAGGAAGTCAAAACTGAAGTTTTTGAATGGGTACACACGGTAATATATGATGCATGTTTCCTAGTCTAATTTCTAGCGGCCTGTACAGATTGAGCTGTGGCTATCATCTGAGCCATTATACTGGCATACTGAACAGCTGTGTGTTGCAATGTATACTGATCCCCAAGGCCATACTCCGAAAAGTTTGGTTCAATATGCACAAAGTGACCTGGCAGTGATCTTTTTGTGAGAGCTTCTTGCCATAGATCAAAAAATTCACCCATGATCTGATGTGATTTCTCCCAGGATGAAATGGGTAGGTACTCCATCTGCAAGATTAATGCATAAAGTCAAATCGATTTTTGATGGAAATATCAATAAAGCATATAACTTCACTGAAATCACTGTCAATGATAAAACTAATCATTGATGGAGTTCTCTAAATTCGATATGCACTGGGGTAATAAAATGATAGCTCTCAGTTAGAAAAAGAAGAGCAGTGTCATCATGATCGCATAGCATGTAAAAGCTAGGATCAAATCTCTATGACTTTATTAATTTAGACAGTCTACCATTGCAATAATTGAGCTAAGTAAAAGCAAGGACCATTCCTTTATCACGCAGATGAGCACTGTCAGGGTACAGAAACTATCATATCTAAATACTAGAACAAATTAGACACCAATGCCAGTAAAACATGCAAATTCACCTATATCAAACCATGAAGATAAGATCAAATGTGTGAATCATATTAAAGAGAAATTGAAATGCTTTTCGCATTAATACACTAAAAGCAGCACTAGTTTCTCTGAAAAGGTTCCTTTACGCATTTTTTGACAAGATACAAAATAAATTTGGACTGCATTACTTACAAGTTACAAGCAAAACTAAAGTATACCCACATATGTTGCAGTTCAGTTTCCTGAATAAAGTCTATTCGTGTGTCCTGATTAAGCTTTAAAACAACATACCAGCTTATGTAAGGGTTTTACGTATGAAGAATAGGTAACAAATAAAAAATGTTCCATAAACCTGCTACTCCACAAAAGTAACAGGCATTTTATGTTATTTAAGCATACAATTAACATGTTACCGGTCTTATTGTATTCATGATGTATAACAACTATCTGCATTATAAAGGTACCTACGAAATGAGACACTACCGCACTACAGGACAAGAATTGCAGGCAGATAACTCCCTCAGTACAAACTTATATGAAACGAACTTCCATACGGGTCCATCACTAGGTGTTTCTTCACAAAATTAATTAGCAAAAAGCTGTATTGGAGAATGACTAACTGGACTTTGAAAATATCAAGAAATATGATTTTACACACAACACTTGCACAATAAGCTCAGGCCAGCCACATATGCACCTTGTCATAAGCGTATTTTACATCTCTAACCTGTTTTGCAAGTTAGAAATTGTACATCTGAAACAACTATCAAATGCATACAATCTCAAGCAGTCAAATGACCAGTTGGGATATCCAGACGTGAAATATTTGAAAAGAGTTGGTGAGCACTTTATTCATATCACAAAATAACAGATCATGTATTTGATTCCAAACTCACAATATCTTAAGAACACTTTGTGTTTAGTAACCAGGTTGAATTAAATTAAGTTCTACAATTCTCCTCAACAGAGTCTTTGTGTTTGCTTGAAAATATTTGTTGCAACATAAAAAAAAATGTTTTCATAACAAAACACCAGGACTTGGATCCGGAGGGTCCCTTGTAGTATGGTATTTTCTGCATTTTGTAGCAATTAAAATCTTCATGCATAGACCCGTTTTTCAAGTGAAAGGTAAGGAAACGTAGAGTAACCACTAACCAGGAAAAAAAATCCATAATCTGAGAAGCATGATTCATAATTATAACAGCTGCATCTTGTAGATAGTTGTCAGTCTTAAGGTTCAAGAGGAGCATATTACCTCCATAACTATTCCCCTTAAACTTTCAGAGTGCAATGGAACCACTTTCCCCACTCGCAACTGGAAGTCACCAAGTTGGTACTGGTGCCCCTGCAGCAAAAGGAACTTCCAGTGAGTAAAATAAATCATATGTGACTATGACTGCACAAGTTTTCTATTGTCATCCCTTTTTAAATGGAAACAGACTAAAAATACTCCAGAAATACTGACATCAAAACTAAGAGCTACTCTTGTCTTATAAGACTGCAGTTTTTCCATTATCATCTGAATGCTCGACTCGGCCTCCACTACAAGTCGCTGCCC
>JAYMSP010000988.1:0-37916 GCA_036897095.1 Plantago elongata | reverse complement strand
ACCAGACGAAAGCTTCAACAGAACTATTCGCAGATCGAAAGGGAGAAACGCAAGAGGAAAATTCAAGTACTGGATCTGAAAAGCGTTCCTGAAGCCGCCGTTCCTTTGAAACGTAGATGTGTTCGATCTAGAAGGATATTTCAACGTTAGGTTTTAGAATCTTTGTCTAAACTTGATTGATTGTATTATATTTGTCTTAGTTATGAAAATTATACTTACAATCTTAATTACTCCGATTCAATTTTTCGTTTTTGCGTTTCTTGTCCTGTCTCGTTTCACTAAACTTTTCTTGGTTTCCAAGAATAATCTGCAGATCCGGTTTGGTTTTGTAATGACAACTTAATTAAAAATCAATTCATTAACAGTTAAAAAACAGTTAAAAACTTCACTTCTTTTCTTTAGGCCATAACTTAACTAGTTTATTTGCTTTTATACTCTTGGTTTGCCGAGATTTTGTTATTCTCTGCACATTGCACAACAGAGTATTAATTATTTTTCATATGGTATATGAAGTTTTTCAATACGTAGACCAATTTTATATACGAGCTTATTCGATTTAATGTTTAACCGATCTCTATTTTACGCGGTTTAATCATGTATAAGCTCCCCGTATGCTTTGGTTGATAATTAATTTGACATTGTCATTGTCTTCTATTAAGGTGTTTATATTTGAGAATCTACGAGATGCTCACTTCCGTTCTTTGTATGATCAGGAAACACCATAAATCACAAAGTATTCGTCTACAAATATAGTTAAAAGTTAAGTTAAAAGTTAAAAGAATCAACGTTGATCAAGAATTTGGAATATAATATATGTACGGGAAAAAGTTTTGAGCCTAAACCTATATTTTGTTTTAACTTAAAATCACTTCAGTTCAATTCGGTTTCATTTAATTCAGTTTAGTTAAGTTCAGCTCTACTTAGTTATAATTTATATTTTACTTCAGTTCAATTCATTTTAGTTCAGTTCAGTAAATTTTAATTGAAGAAAATAAAATTTAATTTATCTTTTTTCTATTTTCTGGCGTTTTATTTAATCCCCTTCATTCCCAATTAATTACTTTTCTCTTGTTTCCAATAATCATGAAGTGTTTGGTAAAAGAACTTAGTTAAGAGAATTGGGTTATAAAAAGCACTTAAAACCGCCTACATTTTTATATAAATCTATCAATATTTTTTCACCAGTAAGGCTATATTATCTTAAATTTAAATTTACTGAACTTAACTAACTAAAATTGAACTGAACTGAACTGAACTAAATTCTATAAAATTGATCTGAAGTGTTGTATGAACTATAACTAAACAAATTTAGTTGAAAAGAACAGATCCTAGTACTAAAAGATCTTTATAATGTATCCATATTCAAAATATAATAGTACAATTTATTTTTCCCCAAAATATATTTGAAAAAAATCTTCACAATTCAAATGTAAAACAATTTAATAGTACTTTGTATAATATTATTTATTTCTTCCGTTTCATTTATAACGAAACGTTTCTCATATGTACACTTTTGAAGAAAAATATATAGCATGTGGTTAAGAATGAGTTTGAGATTAAAAAATATATATACGTCTAATAATGTGTGTTTCAAAATGAGTTATATTGTGGAGTTATTTTTATAAATAAAAAACTATTTTATTTTGGTGAGATTTTTAAAATAAAAAATTATTTCACTTTTAACGTAACGGAATGAGTATGTTTTTGCAGTGCTTTAGGTGAGTAAAGGTATAAGAAATCAAAGAATTGAGCTTGACTGTATAGAATTTGAATGGACATTTAGATGAATTTTGGTGAAATTGTGTTTGGAATGAAATTGAAATGAGGTATTTAAAGTGTATTTTAAGTCAAATCAATGTTCATCGAGTTAAATGGACCAATTATAATTGTTTCCCAAAAACCCCAGACTAATGTATGCGACTAACTTGGTTAATTGAACTTAACTCCTTAACATTTGAGTTAACACCAATTCGTGACCGGTGAAACTTTGATACTTGAAACTTGAAAGAGAAGAGAGACAGGGCACATCAAGACTTTGTTAACATCAACATGGCTGTCTTCCAATGGTGAAGATAAGGACCACATGCATATATAGCCATCTCATCATAAAAGGCAAAACATTATTTACCAATCTTCCAACCAACACAAGGTGATCATCATCACCAAAGGACATAAGTACTTGACAGCAACCTACTTGACTCTACTTTCCCAATCAAGAAGAGATTTCTTACTTGAAAAGCTTCCATCCATTCTCTACATGTTGCCTAAAACTATCAGCATCTGTAGAAGTAATTTGTATGTATTATATAGACGGTAAAAGAATCGGAATTTACAGTTTCAAATGTGTTGGAACACATCCATGTTTGCTGATGTCCATTCTTGTGGCATCGATGTTACCGGCAAGTTACTATAACTTCCTGAAATTTGATGATCTTGCCATGAACTTGCCTTCTTTTCTTGGATTTGAATCCCGCTGAACTGAAACTGGAAACATGGATCCAACTTGTTCTCTGCATCCCAAGAAAATGAAGTGTTTGTGGTTTCAACTACACGAGTTTTCGCCTTTGAACTCTGTTTGGCCTCATTCATCAGATAACCAGTATCCATAATGTTTGGAGGATCGAAGTTTGTCAAATTCGTCATTGAGTTGATTTGTGTTAGGAAATTCGAAGGATCAACGCTAGCTTGGAACTCAGAATAGAAAAGAGGATCATAGACTTGTTTGCTTGAAGCACCACTGGTGCAAAGTATGTTGTTGAAATCAGGAATCCCTTGAGAATGTACATCTTTCTCATCTTTAAAGTCGGCTGCTTCAATTATCGGCTTGTGAGTGTTGGGATCAATGCCTTGCTTCATCAGCTTCTTCTTGAGGCTAGAGTTCCAAAAGTTCTTGATCTCGTTATCTGTTCTTCCAGGCAACTGTGCAGCGATTTGAGCCCACCTTCCAATTTGGTTTTTTAGGCCGAAAACACATCAAGACAAATGAGTAATATGAGACAAAACAGAACAATGCAAGACAAAACAAAACAAACAAATCCTTGTCTTGAATCTGTCTAACCTGTTGCCAAGTGCTTCATGGAGACTAATGATTAGATCCTCTTCTTCTTGTGAAAACATGCCTCTTTTAAGATCAGGCCTCAAGTAATTTATCCATCTTAGCCTACAACTCTTTCCACATCTCTCCAATCCTATATAAAACATCATTTCGGAACGTAATTCACCACGTGTTGATCTGTTCATACTACCGGGATTAGCCAGTCGTGAGACGGGCTAGTTTACCTTACCAAACATACTCACATGTTCAAGATACAGGGGAAAAAGAAAGAATGAAAATGCAGGGGAAAAGAAGACCTGCCAACTTAGGAACGGAGCTCCAGCAACCGACACCGTATCGAGTGATGTAAGTAAACAGCTTCTCATCTTCTTCAGGTGACCATAAACCTTTCCTAAGCTTCTGCTTCACACAGCAAGAATGGCGTCCCATTTAGCTGGAACAAACAAACAAACAAAAAATAAATGAAATTCTGTTATGGTTAACAGAAAACGATATACTAGCTCCAACTTTTAAAATTGTGACTAGTTTGAAGGTTTATTTTATTATATAGGTCAGATGGTTAGGAGAGATACATTTTAGTTAGGGACCAAAAGATGAGAAAAGTGACGTCTGATCAGTGAAGTAATGATAAATTTAGAGGGTTGATTTTGAAGAGAAAATCATACTTAGGACTTAAGTCATATGAGAAAGAGAGAGAGAGAAGGGAAGGTGAGTGAATCAATCAATCAAGTGGTTTCTACGCAAAATCTGTTAGCTGCTGCTTTTTTATGAACTGGATTGGGTTTCAAGATAACTCTATCTAAAGGAAATCATACTAGTACTAGCATTCTCAACAGATTGATGATGATCATCATCATTAGTGATTACTGAAGCCCTTACAGTGTAACTACTGAAGCTCTAATAGCAGTACAATTACTCACAGTAATGATAATGATGAGTTTCTGTAAGTAACTTTTGCAATGAACCGGATTATCTGTTATTTAGTTACAAATACTGTATCACATTCACATGTTTACTACAAACATATTGCATGCTTACTACAAGTATTACATATTTAAAATGTAGTTAATACATGATGTTTGAAGTAAAAATACGGAAAAATTCGAAAAAGGTACCTGAGTTGTGACATTTTCGAAAAATGTATATTTGAATATCCGATTCTGGTACCTTAAGTTGATATTGTGTTCAATTTAGGTACTTCTGTGACACGTGACAGTTTAATTAAGCGACACGTGCCAACTAAAAATTTTAGAATTTTAATGAGTGAAATCGCAAATAAAATAAATTTTGACAATTTCAAATTTCACCACATAATTTTCAATTGTTATAAAAAAAAACTCTATTTTGTAAAATCAACATAAAATAAAGTTAAAAGAAAGAAGAAAGAGGAAAAAATTAATTTTAAATTACAAAAAAATATATAAAAATTCTGAAAAATTATAAAATTATAATTTTTAATTAATTTTTTATATATAAAAAACAAATAAAAATATTTTAATTTAATTTGTTTATATAATTTAAAAATATTTTTAAAAAAATATAAAATATATAAAATAAATTCAAAAACGCGACTTGATACAATAAACCTTTCAATTGGGTTTGTGAATTTTGTAAGTGATTCATCCTCGACGGAGCACCCAAGCTGCCGGATCTGGAAGCTCCAAGACGGCGGAAGAATTCAGCCATGGAAATTTTTATTCTTTATTTTTTTATAAATTGTTTTCAACAAAGATATATTTTTATATGGGTAATTTAGTAATATTGTTAAAATTTAGGATCTATTTGTGATTAATAAAAATGATCGTATTTACGTTTAGGTCCACCGCATTTCTATATTTTTCAATGTGACACGTGTCACGAGGTACCAAAATTGGACACAATATCAACTTAAGGTATCAAAATCGGGCGGTTACAACCAAATGTAATTTTTTTAAATTTTTCCCAGTAAAAATATGATATTTCTAATCATATAAATATGTTATGTTGATTCGGCATATCAGTAAAATGATCTAGTAAAAGTAGAATTTTTACAGTTTGATACATAATCGTAGTTAAAGTTGAGTTTTATCGATTGTGAAAAGTTAAAATTGAACTGATTCTTATGGGAGGGAGAGTAATTCAAATGGGACGAATTGTGCTATCGGACTAAGGTGATGTTTGGAGTTAAAATTATAACGTCTCTAGTTATATAAATATGCTATGATGATTCGATATCTCCTTAAACGATTTTTTATAAAAGTTATAATTTTTAGTTTGGGTTTACCGATTGTTAGGTTAAAATTGGACTGCTTCTAATGGGTGGGGCGGATGGTGCCATCGGACGAAGATGCTAAAGAGCTGATTGAAAATCAAATGTGTTGAGCCCGACTAGATTCGAACCTTGGGCAGCTTAACCTTTTATCAACACGCCCTAGCACTACTTGAAGAAATTTTTTCACTCTTAATTAATTAATTAATTATGAATAACAACCTGATAGAAGTATTTATTTGCTAATTAAGACCTGGAAATTGACATGTTGAGCATATGATGTCGCGATTGGCAGCTTAAATTAAAGCTACTTAACTCCATCAACTAACCTTTTACTCTTTTCTTCCCCTTAATGTCGATATGCCAATGGCCAAGTGACAACTAAACGGAGATTTGATGCATTCTGTGGACAACATCATTTCTTTCAAATTTTCAAAAAACGACAAGTACTTCTTATGATCACTGTCAAGAACTAAAAACGTGCATATAGTTCTAACCTAAAATTTTCGATTCAAATGAAGATTTAATATGACATGTAAGTTTGAGAGCTGATGTTGGCGTAAACCTTTAATATTAGATACGAATTATCTTCATTCAAATACACGTGTATTTAAAGACTCTAACTAATACAGAGTACTATACATAATTCAATCTTGTAAGCTGTAAAAGTTCGAACTTAGCTTGTGAAGACATGCGTAATACATTCATTTGTATTATTTCTTCAGATTTTAATAATATATAATGCTAAAAATGTTATGTGATGATATATATAACTCTTAATTAGATATTCACGAAGATTCCTATTATAAGATACACAAAAAAAGTTCAATTATTCCTTCGAACTTCGAACAAGTCAATCACGAGTTAATGTGGACAAGAGTGAAAACCTACAAATGCGAGAATTGACATTGAGAGGCATTGATTACCTACATCATAAGAAGAGATTGTATTTCGTACTTTACAAGCTCAAATAGTTTTTATTGGGTAAGTATTCGTCACGATGCATGATACTCTATTCGTCACTATACGAGCATATTAATTTAGATTTTGAATAAAATTTATTGAATTAACTACTTTATGCAAGTAAGTTTATATATACTCCCTCATATATATTTTCTATATAGGATCATCAAAATGTTCTTTTTAATCTTACACAAGTAAAAGAAATATTTTTTCCATAGTAAAAAGTTAAAATATAGAAGTATTGGTGTCTTGGACAAATGATTCAACAGGATATGAGAAATATGATTAAACTTAACTTCAAAGTCTATAAGCGTGTACAACAATATATGAAGGGGTTGCACATATGCATCTAAAAATGATGAAAATACTGATTAATATTGATAACAATATAAAACAATGTGTATCAAATAGACTAAAACCAAAACATCTTATATTAGTCAGGTGTGGATTTGTTTTACTATATTCTCGTTGTCATGGTTGATTGATGCATTAGTGATAATAATTGATGGATAGGAGCACGTGTTATATTGTTAAAGTTGATACTTGTAATTTTCTTTTCAATAAGACTAGGGAAGTAGCTCTATAAGTAATTACTTAGGTGCTATTTGACATTCTGCTGGAGTGGACATTTCCCATTAAAATTGAATATATTATAAAAGAATTTAATTTTAATTGAAAAAGTCTACTCAAATTATATCCACGCTCTGAAGCAATTGATGATCATGTAACTAAAATAGTGGCCCTCAATACATTTATGCATGCTGGTCATTTATTATTATTACTCAGGACTAGTAGGATGGATGTGTAACATGAGGATCTAACATTCTACCGACACAAGTGTGCGAAGAAAAAAGTTGGCTCCATGAATAAGACTGACATTTAAGAAAGTGAGGAACTTTTTAAAGATGGATAACTAAATCTTTAATGAAATGTGTGGATGGCGTGTGTATATGCTATGCAATTTTATTTTCATAATAATTCATTTCCTAGACGAACAAAAGTGGTGGCGTTGTTCCAAGTATTATTGGTGAGCATTGCTGCAATCAAGTTAAGTCACTTTCTCATATGTATATCCAAAAGGATTATTTTGATATACAAATGGGCTCGGGGTTACAAAACTTAGAATCGAATTTTTATAACACAATTTTAACGTTATAAAGTATTAGAAGAGACATATATTATTGAGAGATCTGAGAGAGGAACCGATATTCTTAATAAAATTTTAATGTTTATTGTTATAATTGTAATGTTTCTCTGTCTTTTTTAATCTTTTTATAATACCGTCTCTCATAATACTTACTCATGTAATAATGACTTAATAACTTTTTGTGAAAAATAAAACTGGGTAGTACCGCATAATAGGGTTCTTAGTCTGACTGCCAAACATCTCACGTGTGTTTAAGCCCAAGGTTGACATCCATCAAAACAGGCCCAATCTCCACTTAATCGACTCACACTAGGGCCACTTACAAGACATGTCCATAACTCAAAGCCCATGCCATGTCCAGTTTAACTCCTAGCAATAAAACCTTTATAATTCGTTATAAAGCGAAACGTACGCGCTGAAAGATTTGGAGCGCGCTTTATGTGATCTAGCACTTGCCTGCCGAACTGTATTTAGCATCCTCTGAACTCGTCTTCTTCTTCAACATTTCTGAATTTTCTGATGGCCGATCCTTACCGGTCAAGGTACCTTTTCTGTTCTCATCATCAGATAATGATTCAATCTCAATTTAGCAATTTAGGAATAATTTTGTTTGTTTGAACAGGGATGGGTTAAGCACGAGGCCAGCGGCATATGGCGGGAATTCTGATGAGATTCAGCTGAGAATCGACCCCGATTTCGATGAAGAGGCCTCACTCAACGGACTTCGTAGTCAAGTTCGCCAATTACGCGATGTAATGTTTTCTTCTCTTCTTCCGTTTCTGTGCAACTAGTCGGATCGTCAATTTGGGGATTTAGGTTTAGACGGATTTTGTTTTTATCGTTTTGATCGCGTCATTAGTTAGATTGATCTACTTTGTTATATTTGTAGCTGAATTGTGTTATCGTAACAGACGGACAGCGAATATTAGCTTCTTTCGTGTTTGAGCTAGTTAATGGTGTTTTCTGCGTCTGATCCTTCACAGCTTTAGTAAAACTTACATGTTATTAGCTTCTTTCGTGTTTGAGCTAGTTAATGGTGTTTTCTGCGTCTGATCCTTCACAGCTTTAGTAAAACTTACATGTTATTATAACAGACGGACCACGATTATTAGCTTCTTTCGTGTTTGAGCTAGTTGTTGGTGTTTTTCTGCGTCTGATCCTTCACAGCTCTAGTTAAACTTACATTTTATTATAATTGGTGTTATAATTTTGAATAGTTTGAAAGATATGTGAACTAACTAAGGTCGGAGGTCTTTGCCTTGCATGAAATTTTCGATTAAGTGTCTAGTATTCAGACATTGTGTTCTGCCGGGTATGAGATAAGGATTTTAGAAAGAGATGCTAATGCTATGCAGTTTAGTGTGAAGCGTCAATCTCTTTCACATATTTAGCCTGCGAAAACATGAAGTAGATAGGTGTGAGAGAGAATTGGAGCTCAATTGCGTGAACTGATGGATGTATCCCATGCTTGATATAATGGTATATATGTTCAGCAGGGGAAGAGTGCTTATATTTACAGTTAGAAAGCCAGTAAATCCGAAAAGTATACTTTGGTTTGTACCATGTACATAAAAGTGACTCAAGGTTGCCTCTTGCCACTATATGATTTACAGATCTTACCGGGGTCCAAAAAATTACCTCCAGTCATTTTCTCTATCAGAAAATAACGTGTTGTGTATTAAGATTAAGAACCATTGTGATATCTCTTCATGTAGTTGGTTTATGTTAATCAGTGAAGTATGCTTCTTATGATGGTAATCTTGTGTGCTTACTACCAACTGAATCATTGAATGAGTGACCTGAAATGTTAATGTGGGGAGTCAGAAATCATGTAAAATGAGTACTCCAATAGATGAAGGTGCTGGGAGTTTGTCGCTTACCTTATTTGGATGGTGGGTTAATGTAAAATATATGCACGGTGACAACCTTGCATGAGTGCCTTTTTTGTACATAGTACAACGTGGAGTATATTATTGAGATTTTACCTGTCAGAGAGCATAGTAGTGCTGAACTGGAATATTTATTAATTTTATCTTGTCATAACTGGTTGTACTAGCATGTAGGCTCCAGCTTTTTGTGTCATGTCAATGTGTGTCGACTGTTGATAGATGTTATTATGGTACCAGAAGCAAATGCTTGATGTATTGTACTGAGGTTTATTCAAGTCTATTTGTTGTCTGTACAATTGCCTGAGGTGATGAAAACTTTACTTCTATTCCGGAAGACAAAAAGAAAAAAAAAAAGAAACACTCCAAAGTTGTAAATGGAATAATGTAAATGGAAAAAACATTCCATACTTAATGGGGACAGTTAGTCCGTGCTGTTGGCTGAGATGTATACCACTTGGTGAAAACATGGAAGTGAGATTAGAGAGCATCATGTTGTTAAGTTTGAAGGTCATGATCATGGGAATGAAGGTAGAATAAAAGCTTGAAATTGACAAAACCTTGATAAATCTGAACCTTTGTATTTTGTCAATTCTGTTAGAGCTGATTACTAAGTTACCTGATCTTACTGCAATATAAATTGCTTGCTGACTTTTACATCGTTGTGAAGTATGTGGTTAACTTTGGTGAAATAATTCTTGTAGTGTTATAATGTTCATTTTTTTGCACTCAAGACACTCAAGTGAGTTTACTCTTAAATTTCATGTGCTGTACATGGTTGTGGCTTCCACTATTGATGTTGAGCATTCTCATGTATCTCTATGCTGTCAAAAGCATGATATTAAGCTGAACTAGCAAGCCTGAACCTTTAATCCATATTATATGAAATTATGAATATAGTACAGAAAACTAATTGCCCAATCCCATCCTCAGTTATGTCATGTGCTGAGGGAAGCTCAAAGTTTAATTGTGTTTAGGTACAGGCACCTTCCCGATCAAACTAATGTGGATGCTACATTGATACTGCATGTTATTTGGTTGTTCCAAGCTATGGATTTGTAAAACTTTAGTTGTGATTTCATACTGTCTAGACCAGCCACATTCATCGATTCAGCACTATAGACTTCTTAACTTGATTGAACAAAACCAAGACTTGGAAGGTTTAGCTCTACATTTCACACAATAATTTAAATACAAAGAATCCTTTGGAGATCCTGCAGCTGTTTATAGTTGCCATATATTATTTGTTTGTATTTTATTCCCCTCATTTGACTAACTGTAATCATCATTTCAGGTAGCTAAAGAGATCAACTCTGAAGCAAAATTCCAAAATGATTTTCTCAATCAGCTGGTAAGTTGTGATTGTAAGCTCAGGATTTGTAGCTTAAAATATGAAATCCTTCCCCCCCCCCACACACGTGTGAATTATTGGTGCAGCACGCTATCTTTCCTCCATGATAATCCGTTGCTATTGCTGGTTGAATTATGGCTTGTTTAAATTATTTATTATGTTATTTGTGTACATCTGAAGCAGCTTGACTGGTTGTCTTTTATGTTGCTTGTATCACAAATTGATCGAAAATATATATTCACATCCCTCTGCATTATCAGACTTCTATACAACCAATAAAAATCTTTCTTGTGAAATAAGTAAAGTGAACCATTTAGGTTTTCACCTGCCGTGAATAGTAACTGCCGAGTTCGTCTGGAACTCACAGATTGATTTTTGCTAACAGCCAGCTTCTCTAAGATAAAAAAAAAACTTCCCTAGGTGCTTCTCAACCGCACCATGTGTTTCCCTAACAAAGTTATTTATTTATTGGCAATTCATCTTGCCTCGGTTGGAAAGCCTGGAAAGGGGACACAGAGATTGACACTACTGAACTTTGAGCTTGTTGGCATTGTATCACGTTCCATTGTTTATTCCTATCAGAAACTGATCAGGACTGTTCTCCGTCTTGTTCTTTCGTACTACAAGAATCCTGTTGCATACTGTACTTCTCAAACAAGTACAACATTCCTGTTTTGTAGTACACTCTGTCACTGACTGACTGCTAACTCTTCTGCATGAATTTTGATGTACGAAGATATTGAATTCTGTACTGAGGACTATTTCTTTTGTTTTACAGCAAATGACATTGATTAAAGCTCAGGCAGGCGTGAAAAACAATATGAGGAGACTGAACAAAAGCGTCATCTGGGAAGGATCTAACCATGTTATGCACGTTGTCTTGTTTGCACTGCTCCTGTTTTTTGTAATCTACCTTTTGTCCAAGTTTTCACGCAGGTGAAATTACAATGTATGAGACTTCGTGTATTTAGTAATTGTCAGTTTAAAGAAATTGTGTGAAAGAACATTTTAGTATCCCCTGTCACCTGTAAATGCTTGTAATGTTACCCTGGTTGTTTAAACTTCAAGCTATACTCAATTTTAACTGAATGTAATGATCGTGCATTGACAGCCTACCTAAGAAGATTTGATCCAAATGTTGCAACTTATGTTGCGTTTTATGTGGAATTTTAGCTCAGTTTTCTCACCTGTCAACACTTTCTTTCTGTAATCCTGTTGGCTCGGATAATGCATATTGCTTGCGTATGTATAAACGATAACAAAAGGCAATGTGCTTTATTGCTGCAAAGGTGTTTCTATATACACTTTTGAGTATTTCTGGTAGAATCTGTGCCTTCTTTCGGAAGCCGGTGTGTTGAATTCTGCCTAAGTTCTGGAAAATAAGCATCTGTATATTGTGTAGCGTATACATTTTCACCATGGTTCTGACCAAATGATACCAAGAGAATCCAAATTCAATATTCTTATGTGTATATAATCTGTCTTTTCTGTCTTAACTTGGTAGCTGCGTAAAAGGTACTTAAAAGTTTGTGGTAGAACCGGATGCCAAATTGCCATGACCAAGAGATTTGCTTGGATAGGGAGGGCTCTAATTGGCCCTGTTCTACCAGCAAGATGTGTAGATCGATATTACTCATTAGTGCACCGAATATGAATCTAAAACAGTTGCAAATCTCTTCTTTTGACCAGATAACTGATTTATTGAACTTCATTCGTTGTATTGGAAACTAGAAAGCTTAAGTTTGGTTTCAGAATATCGGCTGCTGTACTGTTCCTTCGGCAGGTAAAAACTTATGATATCTTAATGCTGAATGAAATGACGTTTTGAGATTATGATACCGAACCAAATCACATTCCCTCGGTTTCAAAGGTTCTAAACACATGGCCGAGAATCGGTTCTATAGGCAGGGAAGGACGCATGAAAAATAATCAGAAATAGTGATCGTTAAATATAATAAAAAGTAACAAGTTATGAACCATGCGTGATTGTATGTGTTTCATATTGTTGTGTTTGAACTATAATTTTAGTAACTTTCAACGTGTAAAAATACGTTATATTATTTATTTATATCGATCACGATATATATATGTGTGTGTGTGTGTGTGTGTGTGTGTAAAATAAAATATTCCATCAATTAAGTATATTATTCATTTATTCACTCAATTAATTTAAATACCAGCACATCTTTTAGCTTTGAGTACATTTTGTTAGATTCTTCAAATCTTTTGCGGAGATTTTTATATTTCTAATTATATTTGTGTGTATGGTTGGGTATGCTTATATGGAAGATTTATGAATTAAATGGGTTTAATTCATGAATAAATCAATTCTCAAGGGTATATTGGTCATTTCATTGTTAAAATCTAGGGGTAATAATTAATTTGCGATTTAGCTATAGGGTTCAGTTACATATAAAGAACGTAAACTTTGTCAATTAAAATAAAACCCGTTGAGAACCCATTCGAACGGAAAGGGGAAAGGAGAGTGTAATATTTTGCTTTGAGTCTATAACATGCATCAGAAACTTGCCATCATGAAATTTCATGTGTTTAGGAGGCAAGACTATGAATGAGTAGTGGTAAGATTCTTTGAACTTTTGGTTGAATATAGTAAAGTTAGGCATAAGGAATCCCATAAATGATCAAGTACTTTCTCCACTTTGATGTAATCTTAGTATTTTAGTTCAATCAAGTGACAGTTTAGTCAAGATGCAGAATATATACTACGTATATATATGACTCTTCGTTTACTACATCACAAGAAATCATTCATGATATATAATCTTGGTGGATAATGATCGATCGCCACATCGTTAATATATATACCTCCTCTCCTGAAAAGTGACCAACAAATCTTCCAGAAGAATTTGAACCAAATAGTCAATGTTTTATTCTTCTTCTACCTAGATTCTCATTACAAGAAAACAAGACGCTGGATAACCGATAAACAATATTACCAATTATTATGATACTGATTAGAATAGAATTTGAACCAAATAGTCGATATTCTTGTCTTAATTAAAATTGAATATTTTATGTACAAAAATTTCAATTTAAATGGAGAATTGGCTGCTAAAGCGGTATGCCAAATCAACCCTAAAACTTTAAACAAACTGCCTACGGCTCTAGTTTTATACTACTATTGTAACGATTCAATCCATGATATTTGTTGGAATCTTTTATTTATTTAGTTTAGGCAAACATTGATGAATTTGTAGTTAAGTATGAAATTGGTTGATATATGTAAAAGTCAACATTAAGTTAACTATTTTGAGACGAATGGGTGTACATTTAAGTTACTTAAAAAAATGTTGGAATCTTGAAGTGGTTTGGTAATCTAATAGCCTTTATGGGCGTGTAATCACTCAATCTTAGCTAGCTAGTAATTAGGAGCATCTTCTCCTTCGTGGAACTTGAAATGGATTCCAGTAAAATTAATCAATATTTTTTTTAAATTTTGTCTCAAGTATATATTCTTATCAACATTTACATTTCTCATATTTTTTTTATCCGATAAATGTAATTTTTAGAGATAGGGGTGTTAAGACCTTTTAACTCGCTTGATTACTCAAATATAGTCAAAAGAGGTTGTTCCAGATTTCACCTCGGACCTCATGATCTAAATGTATAGTTGAGTAACGTGAGGGTTAATTATGCAGGTTTTCTTAGCTGAGGCGGACTAGATTTAGGAAAATCTAGAATCTTAAATGTTCGTAGGTTAGTTTCAATGATCGATGTGGCACCCGATACCTACATCATACCGAATCGGTCAGATTATGGCTAGTGACTCGATTTGGCTACTGATTCGAGAAAATACTCTTGGATTGTATTGGAAAGTCCCCTCAAACTTTCAAGGGATCTTCCTCACATCGACCTATCTATTATATTATTAGGTTATGGGTACACATGGTGGTTTACACTACTACATTGCCAAATCTAACTACCAAGTTTATGAACATCGAGTGCATTGGGTAATACCAGCATCGAACGCAACAATTCTTTATATAATTTTATCTAAAACAAGTGGATATATAGTCTGCGCTCACAAAGCAATCATGTAGTTATCCAAATAACGTACTGTTTGGTGTTTTGAATGTCTTGCAATTCATTGCTCGATCATCTCTACAGTGTCGATGATCTTGACACACAAACTTTCACAGTGTTCCAATACTATTTTCAAAAGCCCACAGGACAAGATTACGGATGGATGAGTTGTCTTCTTGTACTATAAAGTCAACCAGGAAAATGATATACATATATATTACTAAAATAACCATTCAGTATTTAATTTGGCCAAGAACTCATAGAAATTAGGAAAATATATCCGCACTTTGTCTTAAATTTTGAGCATGCGAAAAATAAAATAAAATGAATACATATCCAGGTGCCTTAAAATGTGGCAATTACATGTAATCATGGACAAATTATGTATAGTACATGTGATATTCCTGGTAATTAAATTAAATTGTTGACAAATAATTTATCAGATATTAACACGATACATAATGTGGATCCCTCCTTTGAACTTACAAGATGATATCCTGATATATACTTACCCTCTAACATCTTAAAAACACCGCGAATGACACAAAAAATGTAACGAGATTTATTGGGAAACTTCTAAGAAGATTAGGGTTGTGGGAAAGGGGGGGAAATGGTGATATCTCCCCTCAATTCACAGCCATAAAAATAAAGAAAATGCAATCATAATATTAATTGGATGCAGTGTCATAGTCATCTTTTATAGTGTCCCTCTCATGATTTATTACCTTTGTCTTTTGCCTTCATTCCCTTCTTCATCCACTAAATGCTCTTTGCCCCTCCATCCATAATATCATCACTACTAGCTCCATTTTCTCCTCTACTTAATAGGCATTCTCTCCTCCAATTAGGGTTTCTTGCTAGCTCCATATATAATCATCCAACAACTTTAAATCTGTGTCAAGTATTTCCAACAGCTTACAATTTCTTGGAAAGAGCTAGCTAGCTAGCTGCTGATCTTACTCTTACCACACAAAGAAAAAAGGTATATATATACTAAGATACTTGTCTTTTTATTCTTACATGTTTCGATGAAGAAGAAGAAAGAACATAGTCCACAGAGGTAGATCATTTGAAGACTTCTTTTTGTTGTTGATGATGCACTTTATGAAGTAAATGTGTGTTTCTTTTGGAAAAGGTAAAAAAAAACATTATGTATGAATTCACTTTTCTTTCTAAGTGACAGTTGCTTGATCTAGGGTTTTCCTCTCTGCCTTCATGTCAGATTCACATCATCTTGATTATGGTTTGGTTTTATTCACCAACTGGATCTCAATTTTAAGAAAACTATGCATTACTTTTTAGCTCAATTAATTAGTTCTTGAAAACCATCCATGTATAGCTTTTAGCATATTTTCTGAGTTTCTTGGCACTTTGTTTTCTTGGTATAGTATTACATGCATATAGAATTATGAACCTTATGAAGAGTGGAAGCATTGAATTACACAATAAAAAGTCAACTTATTTAATTAAGTTCACACAGCACATATGTAATACAAGTAAGTTTTGATTTCCAAGTCTTCTCCTCAGAGATCACAAGGTAAATTTGATATTCAGCTGGTATACTTTTGTTTTCTTTTTTTTTCCTTATTTCTTTGGGGGGGGGGAATATTATGGCTACAGATGATTGAACTGTAGAAATACTGAAAATTTGAAGATGAATCAAAATAAAAGAAAACAGAAAGAATTAAACTTGGTCAGGGAGATATGTACATATTGTGTGTAATGTTAGTAAATATGGAATGGAAAAGTAGAATGTGTTAAATGATGTTTGCTGAGTTCTAGTATAAGTTAGTGTAAAAGGTAAATTTCTTTATTGATACAGTGTCTCGTGATGTTTTACTAAGTTGCATTGTACGATATAAAACACCTGGTAAAACTATAGTGCAAAATAAACCAGGCTAATTACATGACCAAACACTTGTTACAATCAAAAGGTTTATCTGACATTTTAAATATTGAGACAAACAAGAAGTTAAGGTGGTCTATAGAATGCATTTCTGTGTAAAAAGCTGAAAAGAGAAATAAACATAGGACATGATTAACGTCAGGCATATTGGAAGTGAAAATTCTTACCTCAGTAGTTTATTAATTGACTGACAAAAGACTTGAAAAGGGTACAAGATCAGACTCTAATGAACACTAGTTAAAGAGAAATATACGGCGATAAAATTCCATCTTATATATAATATTGAAATTATAATGAGTTATGAAATCTAATCAATTGTGTTAATTATCCAATTGGTTTAAATTTATGACCTAAACATATTGCTCAATTAATGTGTCACAGGATTTCCATGGCTTCATCAAGCTCCTACAACTCTCCTTGTGCAGCTTGCAAATTCTTGAGGCGAAAATGCATGCCTGGCTGCATTTTCGCCCCCTACTTTCCGCCTGAAGAGCCCCAGAAGTTCGCGAATGTTCACAAGATCTTCGGTGCTAGCAATGTCACCAAGCTTCTCAACGAGCTCATGCCACATCAGCGTGAGGATGCTGTGAACTCTCTTGCGTATGAGGCAGAGGCACGTGTTAGGGACCCTGTTTACGGCTGCGTTGGCGCAATCTCCTTCCTCCAAAGACAGGTGGACCGCTTGCAAAAGGAGCTTGATGCTGCAAATGCTGACTTGATTCGTTTTGCTTATAATGAGCTTCCAATGCAGGCCCCCGCCAATCATATGATGACGCCTGGACGAGGGAGAATGGTGGATTATAACAGAAGGTATGGTGGTGATGGTGGTGGTAGTGGTGGAGGATATTATCAAACACCAAACTTTCCATTCCAATATCAACCTTTCCAATGGAATGATCAAAATTATAACCCTCATGGTAATGGGGGCATTTGAGGAATTCAACTCTTCAAATCTTCTTTTTCATTGATTGACATACATCTACCATGTTACATTCACTATTTCACAGCATGTGTATTAATTAGGAAACATACCTAATATAACATATCTATGTCGCACACAGTTATGTATCTTATCCGAAGTTACATATTTAAAAGTTTGTGCGTGATATAGATATGGTTATGCACCCATATGTGCTGTGAGAAAGTGATTGGAACAAGCTATAGATATTGGTGTAACACAATTAAGTAAGATGAGATTCATTATCTTCACCTATCTAGGGTTTGTGTCAATCTAGGTAACTGGCTAAGGTCACCCTAGCTTATACATATATGTATGTATGGTATGCTACTTAATCAGTTTAATTTTGTAGCCATGGTTTCCTAGAATTCTAGCCTCACATGCATCATGTAACTAGAGGCTTCTTGTAAAAGAGCATTGGTTGGTAATATTGTAGCTGAAAATTAATAAATTGTGAGTTATGAAATGTTACAATAAAAAAGAAAAAAAGTGATTTTGGAGTTCTTTGAATGATAGGCATATATTCCCTCCAGCCATGACTAATCTACTGCTTACCATAAATTAAATAAGCTAAATATATTAATGCTTTGTTTTTTTTATGATAGGCCTCCTATCCTCCTTATTTAATGAGGACCACCCTCCTCTTAGTCTTCACTTTTAACAATTTGCCTGGAGTTGTAAAGGGGCCTAGATTAATGGCCTAAATTTGGTTATCAGTAGAGAGCACCTCTATGGCACTAACTTAATTAGCATGTATTCTTTGATGTTTGTAATATCATGAAATATGAAGTAGAATAGCTAGCAATTGATACCGAAATAACATAATAGACCGGAATTTACTTAAGCTAATTAGTCCATGACAGGGTCGTATGCATTCGCCCCAGTGTTTTTTGATCAACCAAAAGATATATAGCTAGTGTATAATTCATGTCTATATACATATTAACCAACTGAGATATCATCGCACCGAGGAAAAAAAAAAAAGACAAGTATAATAATGCAAGGGAGTAAGACAATCTTGGTTGGGTATGCAAGCATGCAGTACTCCATATTTGCCCTCTTGAAAAGAAAGGCACACTCTTTGTCCAATAAGGCCACAAGTTGATTATTTATGAAGAACACAGACTACACACTGAATTGAAGATATGTCTACTTGAGACACAGATTCATTCACTGTAAGATGTTTATTCATTTATGCATATATCTATAGTAGTTTAGTAGCTAGAGATTATATATATATGTATCCCATAGTCAATTATGAATCTTGACATCCTTTTTTGTACCTAGAGATATTACACTGTTATGTTATCTTCCTTTTTAGATTTTGAATCCAACCTCACAGTTTTTCCAAACACTTTTCAGCAACAGCTTCTAATAATGAAGGTTTAGGTTAAAAAGTTTACACTTTACACATTTGCAGCTTACATTTTGAATTTATGTTCAAGTTTAATGTTAGGAGACATGCATTATGATTTATGCATACAAGGCAAGGCTATATAGTCTAGGGTTCTAAAAGGACTCAAGTTCACATTATTCAGAATCAGAATATGACTTTGGTGTAAACTTATTAGGCTAGCTAGCTGAATCATTTCATTAGATATATACACAATCCATTACTTAACAATTTAAAAACTACTTTCATATTGAAATATCAATCAGTGTAATCAGATTATCGTATGTATTATGAATACATAATTGTGTTTAAGTGATTTTATGATGGGTGAACCAATTTGAAAGTCTGACAATGCAAACATATTTCAAATATAGTGCGAACTGAAGATATCGGAAATATATGCTACATATCACCCGAATAACCAATCCGGATTATAATGGGACGACGGGGCGTTACACATCATGTCATTTCATCCTGATAAGTGACATCAATGAGGTGAGCTCATGAAACACTCAATCTGCTGCACAGACACAACCAAACTTGAGCAGTGAACTGGAGATTACTGAATGTAAAAGCTGCTCATACTAATTTCCACAAGGCATAAACTGAATCCCTGCAAATTCTGTTTCTTACCCAATAGTACAAACAGTTTATTGTCACCATTACTAACAGTACTTCCAATATTTCTGTCTACAGAGGCTGTCCATGTCAGCAATCCCATCATGCCTGTCATCTTTGAAACCTATGCGTTGTGCAATGTTCCTCGTGATTACCAACACTAATCATAAATCATCAACTAATTTAGGGATAATGTCACAGTTAGTCCACTAATATGGGTCACTTGTGACATGCAGTGACCACTTTGTTAGCGTTGGAATTTTCAGTTCACAATTTTTAAATGATGGCAACCTTAGTTCATTTCCGACGAATTGTGGACTGAATATGTTGATTTGGCACTAAACATGTTGATGCTGATGTGGACTTGATGACATAAGTCAACAATTGTTGACTGCCACCTCAACATTTCTCCCAATTCACATACAATCCTAATGTTTTCCTTCCTCCCTCCTTCCGCATTCTCCACCACCACCGCCTCCATTCTCTACCACCACCACCACCTCCATTCACCACCATCTCCATTCTCCACCACACCGACTTCATTCTCCTCCACCGCCGACTCCATTCTCCACCACCACCTCCCACTTGCCACTGCTCCACCCTGTCACGACCACCACCCAGTCGCCACTGCACCACCACCACCTCCTCCCACTCGCCACTGCTCCACCCTTCAACCACTACCGCCCACTTGTCACTGCTCCACCACCGCACTTCACCTTCCACCACCATCTCCCACTCGCCACTGCTCCACCCTTCCACCACCACTTCCTCCCACTCGCCAGTACACCACCGCCCACTCGCCACTGTTCCACCACCGCACTTCACCTCATTACCACCACAAATTATATCTTTATTTTTAAATTTCAATTGTAGCTAATGTGTGTTTCATTGATGAGTTGGAAGTCAAATTTAATTGACTAAATGTGTTTTGGTGTTAAAATCAGCAATCAAATAAGTTGACAATTCAACGAATTATGACTAAATTTGACTAAGCTCAGTTCTCCCGTACGAATTATGACTAAATTTGACAATTCGTATAAGTTGTGGATTAAATATCACATCACGTGCAAAGTGGTCACTGCATGTCACAAGTGACCCATAGTAGTGAACCAAAAGTGACTTTCTTCCCCTAATCTACAATATCTTGTATACTCATTTTGTACTGAATTCATTCAACACTCTTTAATTAATCTGTCAAGTTTTATGATGATGTTTAGAAGTAATTTGTATCATAATACCAATAAAACCGAACAACAAATTTGGGACGGAGCAAGTTGAACTTTTATCAACTAATATGCTTCATTTATTTTTGAAGTTATTCCACCTCCCCTACAAGTCTAACAATTTACCCTGATGACTATACCACAAAGTGTTGTACAAATTTTACTAAAAATGCAATTGCTAGAATAAAATTGATGTGTAATTGAATAGACTAAATGTCAGATATCCCTCACATCTACGTACTATATAGTTCAATGTACATGTAACTAATTTTTGTTCAATTCCTAACCTATTTGATATCATTGGGCACTTTATTTACATTAACTTTTGCGTTGTTACGTAATTAACTCTATAAATAGTAGTTTTTCTTTTTATGTGGAATCTATAGTATAAACCGAATACTCCTGTATGTGTGAATTGAAAATTATAGTACTACTATAAGTGCAGTTTCATTCAAAAATGTGGTTAACACATGCAAACCGGCACTACACTAGGATTTAGAAGCTATCTAGGGACATTGATTGATGGCCTATGATTTTCTCAGCCATGTGTGATTGCTTTCCCTTTCTCGTCAATCTTTGCTCCAATTTTTTTGCACTTTACCAATTACCAGGTAGAATACTCCAGTAGATATACAAATAATAACTTTATCCTAGAAAAACTCACATTAAAATAAGTTTAAAATTTGTGTTGGGTAAACCGATCCGTTTCGACTTGTTACAGTTAATAAAATTTCAACTTTAACTATAAATTATTTTAAATTGTAATGTAAATTTTTTATATAATTTCGAAAGGATTATAGAATTCTAGTCGTGGGCATAGTTGCTTTATAAGAGAGATATGATAGGTTTGGAACATCCCTTCACGGTTTTATAACTCTCGGACTATTTTTTGGGTCATATATATAGGAATGTATTTCCACGCGGAATAGATAAATAAATAAGACGATAAAGGATCTCCTGTGCATTTTTTACATACTCCCTCCGTCCCATTAAACTTCATATATTAAGGTTGGCGCATAGTTTTATGTAAAAAGTTAAAATAATGATAAAATATGAAGAAGTTGGAACAGTGTACTTTTGATGGTAAAATGTGTAATTTTTGTTTAAAATTGAGAATGTTTATTATTTGTTAGTGGTGGGTAACTTTCTTTTTTAGTAATATATGAAATTTGATGGAACGAGTAAATATAGTAAATGTATGAAGTTTGTTGGGACGGAGGGAATAGAACATAGTTAGGAGTTGATCGAAAGGATAAAATAGAACTAATTCAGGAGTCTGCTGAGAATCTTAGATTGATAACATGACATTTCCATAATAGAAGACCAAAAAATGAATCTGAATATATAGGTGACTGATTGAGAATCAATTTAAATTGGGAAATGATCATTTAAATACCATTCCCCATAAGTCTGGTAGACACACATTAATTGATGAACAGGAAAGTAACGCAAGCCAAATGTTTAACTTTTTGTCAAAATTTATAATCTGCCAAAATTTCACCTCCATTTTGCTTCTTTTCCACGTCTTGCAGTTGCATGTTGCTTTCAATTATTCTACAAATTAAATCATCCCATTATCCATCTGCCTTTACTCTTCATTCTTTAATGCATTTCATTTTTCATTTTACTGCATTTTTCAGTCCGTGGCCGTGGCTGAGCCAGGAATTCAAGTCAGTTATAAGAGGGGTGAGATCCTTTTGAAGTTAAGAGGTAGTAAATGTCAAGTCGAGTTAGATCCTAGACTCTAATACGATCAAGACACTGTAAAATGTAAAACAGATATGGGGTCGCGAACGCTTGTGGGTAACACCTAGACAAAAGTAGTGTAATAACTTATTCCGCCCGTCTATTTCCGCCCCTGGTTATGCACGGTAAAAGTCTCCACGGGCTGTATATCTTAAGGAGGAGATCTAATAGATATCAATCATGGCAGAAATATTCCTGCGGAATACCGAATGTGCCAAGGATATTTTGTAGATCGAGCTAGCTAGACTTAACCTGGATGCATATATCATATATGTACTATAACTATATATGTGTAGTATACATTTATTCCTGGCTAGTTTGAATACATTAATTAATGAGATGGCAAATCCTGCGATGCGGCGCCATTAGATTTTCTAAGACGACACCACATTTAAATACCTTGTTGCAAGATTTGGTGCGCGATTATCGCTTTATAAGAGTCAATGTACCGAATAAATCGGATACAAATTAATTATATATAAATAATATACCACCTCATATAGATATCAAAATATCACATCATATTTAACATCGAATATTTTATATTTAACTTTAAAATTTTACATTTAATAAACATGTATTATCCAAATATATATAATGTTTGAAATTAAATATTACTCTTTGTAACTGAATATGTAATGTTAATTCGGTATTTTTGGTGATTATGGGGTATTGCAAAGCTGAATTACTCTATGTTAACGCATGTTTGCAAAAGTATCATATCATATTATCATAAAACAAACCCAAAAGCAGAGGATCAATTGAAGCATAACCGACTTTTAGGCAATTTTATTTTTGTTGACAGTGAGCTGTAGCATGTCTTTAACAAAGAAGGAAGAAAGAGACTCGATCGATCAATGATGATCATCATCATTGCTCTAATTATCTACCTTAATTAATATATTATACACCTCACTTTCTCTTTTCTTATGGCGATTTAAGTTTTTCGTGAACTTTCGTCTAGTTTCATTGTACTATATTTTAATAATTACTTAGCTTATTATTTCTTTAAAATGTAGAATTCTATGCGGTCCATATTACATACTCCACATCATTTGAGAATATCTTGACACTATTTATAATATATGTGACAATTCTCTCCCCCTACAAGATCTTTTAAGAGGTACATATGTCTATTTCAACATGGTATCATAACCCATGAACTACTCAAGTTGATATTGAATCATGTTTATTGTCATGTGTTGAACTCGAGTCTTGAGTCTACCGGTTCACGTGAGAATATCTGGTCTGTGATCTCTATCCTATGAATTCCAACCACTGGTTGTCTGGTGCCGAAGCTTCGCAAATGTTCGGAATAACTCATAATACTTCTGCAAGCATTTTGTTGCCTCAAACTCAACTTGACATGCGAGTTATATAAATGTAGGCCCAAAGATGAGCATGCCAAGAGGCCAGGCCCAGGAAAACTACTCTATTGAACAGTTGAAGACAATACTCACTTATGGAACTGCCAAAGGACATAAGGGAGCTAGGCCCAATACGAGAGCATGCCCCAGGCCCAATAAACTAGTCCATGTACTATACAAGTTAACTCAACTACCAGCTTGAATAAGGCACAACCCGGGTCTACACTATGTATACAAGTTAACTCAACTACCAGCTTGAATAAGGCACAACCCCGGTCTACACTATGTATAGGAACCATTATGTAATGATCATATGCTAGAGTACACTCAGTACAGTACAAATCACTGAAGCTGGCTGCTTACCAATACCATTAGTCCATTACCAACCTTCCTATTCCTAGCACAGCGTAGAGCTAATAGTCGATAGTCTCTCGATGAAACTATCAAAAATCTCATCACGGGGCAGAATGCTAATCCTAACATACTTCGAGCTATCACCAAAGTGTTTTCCACCCCTCGTCATCATCTTGTGTTCGCGGAAAAAGCTTTCGCAGTCGTCTATTTGACCTTCGCACTTCAGCCATGCAAAAGCTAGAGGATACAGAATAAGCAAGTTTAGTTTAATTGCATGTGCCAGGAAAATGTAGTTGATCAAAGTCATAGTGAAACTTGAATTACCAGGCTGAGATCCAAACGTCTGGCCGCTGAAGTTGCATTTTCCTTCAGGAAAATCAGGCAAACTGAAGAGATTGCTCCGGTTTACAGCAGCTCGGAGTTTCTTCCAACGCGTTGCTAAAAGATTGTGGGTATGGTGAAAAAATGCTTCACCGTATCTGGAACTAGCCATGTTTTCGTGTGAATCAGATATAACTTGTAAAATCTTTGCAGCACGCAGCTGAGATTCTTTCGAGATGCCGATAGAGCTCAACACAATGTAGTCGACCATTTTCTTTGCAATCTCCCGATTCTTAACAAGAGCCCAACTGCACAAATTAAAGAAAGAAGAAAATAAAATCATAAAAAAGAAACTGAGTTAATTTGATGAGTAGCTCCTCTTTAGCTAGAGCACCAGCTAAGATTAGTGATTACATTAGCAATTTACAAGTGTTCTGCTTACCCTAGTCGACTGCCAGCATGGCCAGTGCTTTTGGAGACGGTGAAAAGCATGATATCTTCATCAGCTGGAGCAGAAATGGGAGTGTACTGTGGCCAGTAATAAGCCAAGTCGTGGATCAATATTCCGTGATCTTGATTCACCATGGCTTGTCTTAAAAATCCATCAGGATTGTTTGGAGAAGTCACTACTTCGATATATGGCTTAGCTTTAGTGTATGTGCGAGCATCGCCACCCCATTTGTACAATCCAGACTTCACAAGATCTGTGATCAGCGGGTAACACTGCAAGGAATTATGCACATCAGATATCAACATAGGGGTAATTTTTTGTTAAATCCGGAGAATAGAATTTTCTGCAAAGGTACCAATGTAATGTGAACGTGGTAGAATACAGACGTAAACAAAATTTTCCAATTTGTAGTTTTACCATAAAGTTTGATTCTCTGTTGCATGACGTTTATGAAGTACATAAATACCAAGCTACAAGAGATAATTAAAGCTACGATACATCAGAAATATCAGTGTGAAAACATACACAAAAATACGGAGACAGACAAATTAAAATGATTCAAGAGTTTGGAAGTGTTTGCTAAGCATGTCACATGTGCACTATGTGGCTTACACTGCAGATTTGCAGTATGAGGGCATGTTGTGAAACATCTAAAAACACAAGCATTAACTTCCTACGAAATAATTGGTATTCATAATATTCATTCTTACTGCAAAGAGCAAGAGAAAAAAGGACATGTATCTTTACATAGCAATTATGGCTAGATCACAATGTCCATGTTTAAAGGAACAATTCATTAACTACAATAATGTTTACGATACAATAATCTAGATTTAGTATAAGATAACTGACAAGACTTGTGAACATTGACAATTAGCATCTAGAAATATTTAAATGCAAAAAAAGAATAAAAAATACTGCCACATTGAATTCTATAACTGATTTTTAGAAATCTAAGGAAACTATATGTCTTTCCAAATAGAACGGTAGCTTTCACGTTGAAATACAACTATGAAGTATGAACATGTAAGCATACACCCTAAAACAAGGAAAGAACACTTACGGAGTAGTATGGCACTGGGGATACAACATCCATTGGCTCTGATGTATTAGATGGACAAACAGCAAACAGCACGGCCTGTAAAAGCTGTGTAGAACCTGTCCCCACCACCATGTAACGGTCTTCAGTGACTGCATTGCCAACCAATTTGTGCAATCTAGTAACTTCCTTTGCAAAGTCTGGCTCCAAAAACCAGCAGAGATTTTTCGGATCAGAAAAGTAACTGATAAATTTCCAACCAGGGATTACAACCGTAGTTTTATCCCCCATCTTTTGCCAATATTTTTCATACATAGTTGGATCCCCACTGCAAGATTAAACACGGTAATTAATTAATTACTTCAAAAAATCAGAGGTCCAAATTTCCACTTCATTATAGGTTCAAGTATACTAGTAATGACGCCCTTATGTCCTTGACTTCTAAATGTTTCCACTACTAGTTATGGCGTTTATGTATTAGTTAGGAGCTCTCAGACTGGCGTATCACGTGAGCTAAGTGACGAAAATTTAATATGCGACAGCATGGTGACAAAACAGCTCCTACTAAAGTTATCACAAGAGGGAAGAAGCTTGATTATGGCATAAGATGTTGAATAAAAACTCACATGTGGGACCCACCAATACCCGATTTAAGAAAGATAGCATGTTAAATCCGCAAACATGCTCTAATGACCGTGTGGGACCCACAAATACCCAGTAGAGATCTATGAAAGATACTCAAAAACCCAATTAAAGAAGTTTCTTAACATCACCATACTGAGTATGGTCCACCAATTAAAGGACAATGGTGACCACTGCCAAAGGTTGCAATATGGGATGGGAGGTAGATATGGAATGACCAAACTTATTGTGCGGGTCATATTCGCCATCATATGATCGATCAAATGATTGGGTAAATGACAAGTAAATGTCAGGTCCATATTCATTCTCCACAGCTTCCCAATGACCTAAAAAGTGGCTAACTGAAGATCTTTCAAATGCATATGTTAGTGAATTACTGAATTAGCAAAAGTCTAAAGTCTAAGTTCACAAATGAAGGTGTTTTTAAACATTCTCTTAGATGTTCCCAGAGGACAAAAGGGGTCTGAATGTAGTTATGAACAAAGCCAGCAATGACCCACCAATGGTGCATCTTATTTTAATTACTATATAAAGTCACTTTGGATTGACCTATCAGATGTATGTATGCACAATCAATCTTGTGATCCTATCAAGACACGAACTCGCTTGGTTATATGGTGTTGCTCCAACGATCAGTCTAATGAGGATCAATAGGCTTCCCATAACTAAAGAAACGGTACTCCATAGATCACATAACACAAAGCTTGAAAACAATCGTGTACTTGTTACTGGCTAGCGATTAAAATCAAGAATACCATTGTTTCTAACCAGGTTTTGCCGATTATAATCGCTTGCTAAACAAGCAAGAAACCATCCTTTAGACCAAGGATTTGCTCAAATTCCAAGATGCTAGATTTTGTTTAGAGTTCTACAATAGTACTAAAAGTAGAGTTCAAGAAGCACACAATACAAGAAAGAATGATGTTGGTCAACAAGGAATGAAAGAATCAAGAAAGGGCCACCATTTTTCTTGTTTTGTTTTTTAAACTAAAGGGCCACCATTGTATATGATCGATCCATTGTGCACTTGCAAGAAACCACATACCAGTATGATTATTATGCATGCCAGTGTCCAACAATATTAACTTTGGGAAAAACAAAACAAAGCATGCTTTGTAGTGTTGTACTCTAACATCAACCATTGGAATTTCCAAGCCTCAAAGGACTTGTCCCTGTCTTTAAAACTGACATAACGTGAACCCCCAAACGCACGTTAGGGAATCCCACCAGTATGTGTTCACTGTCACACTGCCTCAAACCATTCAAACTAGCCTTAAAAAAATCAACAAAAGAAACCATTTTTATCAACCATTCTTTAGGGTGTGTTTTACTGAACTACTAGACTGTATAAATTATAACTAACACTAGATTTAATTGATTTTCAGTTTAAAATAACATAGTCTTAACTATGATTACCATTACTACACTTGTCCTTCTAATACATCATTAACCAACTCACCGCCCCGCTAACCGACTCATAATTAAGATTTGGAGTAAAATAAAGAACAGAACATTCTCATTAGACCAAAAAAATGAAAAAAATTAGGCTTAATTTGACAAGTTAGTTGAGTTTACATCATCATTGCAATTTGCATGCACAAGATCTGAAGTCAAAATCCCACATCAAGATTCAGTAGAGCTGACCAATGAATTAAAAAAGATTAATACTCGGAAAGAGTTTGTGTAGATTGAAACACTTACTGATCAAGATCAATAACCTGATCATTGAGAGTCTTTGGAGAGGATGACACTTGAAGGGCATCCGTGTTTGTCAACAAAGATCCATTCTTGGTCTCATGTTTGAAGGTGAAATACTCTTGAAACTTGGATTTTCCATTGAAATAGTCTCTGTAGAGAAAACCAGCGTTTAAGGCCAGTGAGATGACCAGAAAATGCCCAAGAATCATAGTCCTCATGTCCATGTTCAGATTCAGACAGATTCCTCTGTAAAGATTCTTCCTTTTTGTGTCAAGTGAGTACCTAATGTTATCAGAAACAGAATTTAGCAAAACAGATAAGATAAAGGAGGCAAAATTGTGCATGCAACTGCAAGAGTTTGAGGAAATGAAAGTGGCATTGGCAAAGTAAACTTACAGAGAGATTGAAGTGGAATTGAGTTGTAGTGTTGTTGTGACTTGTATGAAGGCTAATATGAGAGAATTTTGAGGTGGAACTAAACCGGAAAGGTGGAAAATAGTAGTGATCCTGGTTCAAGAATGAGATTATAAGAGTGCTTTTTTTGGTTTTTTGAATTGGAGTGAAGTGAAGTGTTTATACTGAAGTGAAGAAGGAGGAGACTTATAGCCAGTGCCGCCTTTCTCTCTCTCTCAGACGCACTATCCAATCCAATCACGTCTTTAAGACTTCGAGTTCGTATTCGCCTTCTTTTAAATTTTATCACGAAGGTCTAACTTTTAACAATTTTACGTTTACAAAATTTTAACATAGGCGAATTGAATGTTCACATACTTAAAAGTAGTGATTGGATATAAACTGATAGGTCCCAACCTAGGGGTCGCAAGACATAATAACCTAATGGAATGCATCATCTAATCGAATAATGTCTCCCTATCTTTTAAATGCACTAGAAACATATTCTTCGTTCAAATCTTTAATTGAATTACTTTCATATTTATTATGGGTGGACTATACTAGATTTGGACTGAATCGGAAAGCATGCCCAATGTGGTTCGAGACTATTGTTAGGTCGGATGGAATATTGTGCCCTCTTCTAGACCGGTTGGGGCCATATTTATACTTATGAATAGTTTCAAAATGGTTGATATACTTAGAAGTTTTGGCATAGCACTAGAATAAAAACAAAATATCAAGAGTACTATACTAAACAAAATATCATTGGAAAATAATATCAATATGAACACAAGTAATTAAAAACAAAAAGTGTATAATGAGATGTGTAATCTTCAAGAGTACTATACTAAACCGGTATCAGTCCAAATAGTCGAGACAGTGTGTTGTTAGAGCATTAAAATTTATATGAGAGGGTAACCGATCCGACTCACCTTGTGTGTGATTGCTTTGTCTTGGCAAAGTGGTCTCCACACTTAAAGATGTGTTAATGACTTTATAAGTGGTTAGAAGTAACGATTGTTACTCACATCAATAAATGAGTGCTCTTACAATTTCATTTATAATATCTTCGTATTCCGAACGATCTTTAAATTGGTGGACTTTTGAGAACTATTTTGTAGAGCACATTTTTTAGGGTAAAATAATGTTATAGTAATCTAGTGACTTTATGATATTTAATTATATAATTCATAAGTCAACTATTAGTACTTGTGTCAGAAGTTACCCTCAAGTTCTTATCCTGCAATGAGTCATTGATTACAAAATCATTCCCTCTCTTACATCTAAAACTTTCAAACTAGTTATGCTTGGAAAAACAAAAACCTATTATATACAAATATTTAAATGTTATGTAAGATTCAAATTTGTCAAAGTCAAACTATCAAAAACATTTAAAGTCACAATTTATACGGTTAGGATCTAATGATTAAGAAACGTGATAAACGATAGAGATCATTGTACATATACAAATAATAATGTAAAATATAAAGAGAAAAAGGTTGAAAAATATACTTTTAGCATGTTTAATTTTGTATGGTCGAAATCACAAAATATAGAAGTTGTTTGGGAAAGCATTTAAATCGGTCTATTTGGCTCGATGAACATTGATTTGGACTAAAATACACTTTAAATACCCCATTTCAATTTCATTCCAAACACAATTTCACCAAAATTCATTCAAATGTCAATTCAAATTATATACAAATCAGTACACTTTACTTTCAAGCATTTGTTGTAATCACATACTAAGTAACTCAGTCACGGGAAAAATTAGTACAAGGCCTCTATTTCACCTTCCTAGCCGTCGCTTAATAGTCCGAGTAATTCGGGTCGGACTTAATTATGAGAGGTCCCTATCTCATCCTAAAATGTACTTGAACATTTATAGTATATGAAGTATGAATTATCAACAGATTTACAGGTAGAACTTAGAAGGAGAAGTGTTAGGCATTGGTGGAAAGTGTAGCAATTTCGATTCCAGATTGCCTTTCTTTTCTTTACTCGGCACTTGCGTTCTGAACCCCATCTCCTCTTGTCTATTCCTTTTCTGTAAATCTTCACTTTGGATCTTTTAGTACTCTGCTTTAGATCTTTCATTTCTGGGCAACTTTTCTGACCTGTAATGTATGATTTCAGTGCGTTAATGAGTAGACCATATATTTTTGTGTCAACTTTACATTTATATTTTTCTTCTACTAATCGAAAACATACCGAATCTTCCTTGTACACCTTATACTCACAATGAATGTGGGATCCACTGTTTACCACTTATATTTTCGGTATACATGTGTCATTCTTCAATGTGACATGAAGATTTGTTGACTCCATCTAGTTTTCAATAATACTGAAAACTGTTCATTTGCAGGCGTAATGAAGTTAATAGGACGAATTTTGAAGAGACCAAACCAAAACCAAATGGACAATGATAGAATGATACATATACAATGGCAACTGTACTCCGGTCTATATCATCATTTATTGCTTGAAACACTCAAGGAATAGTCTCGTCCTCATGAACAATGTGGAATACATGTATAGATGTTACATTGTCGGGTGTACGTACGTACTAGGAAGAATGCTAATATACGAGAAATCGAGAAGCTCATAGGGAAACTTAGATGTATGCATAGATGCCAAGTTTAGACTATAATTCAAACTTCAATTTAGTGTGAAAACCCAATTCACATTTAGTATATAGTTTGGTCTATTAAATATTCGAAACCAAGTTTACACATGAGTCGTGATCCAAATGTCCTTGCTAAGATGAAAATTGACATTATTGATTGATGAGTATGGGGTCTACAAGATCTGATGTATGGTTATATAAACTATTAATCTCTCCGGTCCATTAAAAACTTCCAAGTACGTTACCTTATCTAGTATTAAAGAAAAATAATAGAATAATTATTTATATAGGGTATTATATTGGTAAAGTTGTAAGTGAATGTTAAAGTAAAAGAGATATTCAAATGAAGTAAAAAAGAGATATAATAAATGAATTATTTTGGTGGGATAAAATCTTATCATTTATTTCAGCTTTAAAATATCAGAGGAAGTTCTATAGGCTACTAGCTAGCTAGTATTACACATACATTCTTAAAGGACCAGCCTCTACAATATGGACCATTTTCATTTTTTTCCTAATAATGGCACGTGATGATACTTCAGTCATACTAATCTAAAATAGTAATGGTACATTCGTGCTCAATATATCATATAAACTACTTTTCCTAAAAAGAAAATTAGTATTAGTATTAAACTAGTCGGATGGTGCAACAATCGTTTTCAGATATTACATTTCATAGTCATTCAGGACAAGTATTCCATATAAAATTAAAACATTTTAAGTTATTACAAGACGTGTCTTCGTGGGCTATGGTTCCAAAAGTTTTTTTGACTTTCATCTTTGGCTAAAAGACCGCAACCGAATTTTCTTCTCGGTAGAAAAAAAAGATTTTAATTTGCTCCAGTTGCTCCATTTGATATTGAATGTCTTCGAGTACTAGGTTCTGGTGTGAAATTGCTACAACCTACCTATAAAAACAAGAGATAAGAAACTTTGAGTTCGTTTGTATATACAAACCTTATTTATGTAGCATAAACTACTCTGTATATCCTGAGGTTTCAATTTTCAGCTTGTGACTTTGGATCAGACTGAGGTGGATGTGCTTAATTTATTAAAAACAATAGTTGTTAGGTTACAGCTAACTAATTTGATAAGCTTATTAAAAATTAGATAATTTGTTCTAACATACGTATTTAGCAAATCTAGTTTATCACTAAAATAATTTATTAAACAACTTCACAAAAATCAACTAATTTATGAAAAACTAGCTAACTTATAAAAATAGTTATGTTTTTCTACGGTCTAATAGACAACAAGTAAAAAATAAAAAAACTAACACATGTATTCCGATAAATTTTAAAATACTAAAGTAAAAGATAGGTAATTCTTAAAAAATATTATTTTAATTTTAAAAATACTTTTAAAATAAATTAATTTTTTTATTTATATTTATATTTTTCTAACTTAAATATTTATAGGCGGAAGGGCGATGGGGCGTCACCAAGGCGGTAAGGCGATCGCCCTTTCTTCATATGAGCATTTAAATTAGAAAATTGTAAATATTAATAAAAATTTTAAATTTACAAACTAAAGTATTTTTAAAAATAAAATAATATTTTTTTAAAAATTACTTGTTTTTTTTAATATTTTAAAATCTAAAGAAAAAAATATATAAATTTTTTATTTTTACCTTTTATCAGGCAGGGCCGTCCTGCCTAATTGTAGAAAAGCCCTTCAAAAAGTCATAAGAAAAACTGTCTTCAACGTCTGGAAATTCCTAAAATTCCTTAAAAAAATCAGCCGCATAATAAATGTGCTTACTCCGTTCCTTCTTAAGCTTTTCAAATATTTTTTTGGTTAAAAATTTAAAACAAGAGTACTATTTTATAAAATTATAAGACAAAAGTATTTTTGTTTATAACTGAGTGGCATGAGATGTAAATTTAAGCTATTGTCTGAATATTCTAATGTTAAAGTTGAGTTAAAAATGAATACAAATGAAAATGATAAGCTTTAATCGGGACAATAAAAATGACACAGTGAGAAGCTTAGGACGGAACGGAAGAAGTACAACATTATACAAAAAATTCACAAAATACACACAACGACGTACAATTAATATGCAATATTGTAGTACTCTCATGATTGTCACAAAAACTTAAACTTTCACAAGTTTTTGTAAAGCAAGAAATATAAATTCAGGAAAAACTATTTTAGATGGATATAATCGTTAGGAAATTATTACGAACGAATAAATTTTTGTGATAATTTAAAACTATTATAACATACTCAGAATTGAAAAGAAAGTAAAATTTTAGGCGGAATGAAAATATCAAATTGTTTAGTTTATAAATAGAGTTGAATTCTCTCAATTTTAGTTGTGTATTTATATACATAAATTTTATAAAAATTCAATTTGAAGTGACAGTATTTAATTTTATTTTTATACTAAATAATCGCTTAGCTTTAATGATGTGGTAAACGGGACAATGGTAAGTGATGTCAGGACTAGGGACTTTTCAATGCTGAATTGGATTTAGACACGGTCCAAATTTGCATCACCAAATGCTGCAAATCCCGAAACGACGCCGTTCTGGGTAGGCTTGTTAATGGTTTCAACCAAACCATTTGATTAGTATATTGGGTTCAAATCCGCAACCGAACCGGTCAGCTCGAAAACCGGAACCGAAACCGGAACCGAAACCGGAACCGAAGATTTAATTAAAAAGCCCAAAAAAGAATCATTCATAGCCTAAACCCGATTGAATCCGCTCCTTCTTCTTCGCTGCTCCACGGAAGAAGAGAAACCACGGCTGCTCCTTCTTCTTCGCTGTTCAGCAATCCGCTACTCCGCTCTTTTCCTTCTTCTTCGCTTCTTCGCCGTCCACCTGCCTCGTTCATCATCGCCCTCAAACCAATTGCCAGAATCGGAGTCGACCCAATACAGTTCAACTCCGCGGTGCTCAGCCCACCTCTGTTTCGACTTTGCTTGGTGAGTTCTGGGTATTCGGGGCTGGATGGGCTCTTGATTTAGGGTTTTTGGTTTGTGGCCAATCCTCAGAAATTCAAGCTTGGATGTATAATTTCTCATACCAATTGACATTCATTGTTTACATGTTCTTATTCCCTTGTTTGTCACTGACAGAACAATACCCTTTTCATTGTGTGCAGATGGTCGGAAATGCTGTTGCTCAAGAATTTTGGGGATGGTTCTTCCTCATATTTGGCTCACTTTCATTTCTCGGTTTTGTCTACGCCTCAGTAGTTTCGAAGCTTCTACCTCCATCCGATAATGCCCTGCTTCATGCCATACAGAATGATTGGTACATTTCTTATAAGCTTCATGCCTCATTTACTGGTTGAAAATTGTATCAGATATTTGTTATAAGCTTATTGCATAATTATGTTTGCTTGTTCTAGTTCGTTATTCGTCTGGTATTCGAACTTCTGTAGGATATGTTTTGATGCTGTGAGTATTCTAGTTCTTGGTTTTAGGATAGTGTTCATTTTGCTGTTAAACAAATTTTTTTTTACACCAACTGAGATTGCTGTATGATCGAAGGAATGCAATGTATGTATGTTTTATGTTCATGCTAACCTTTGAGGATCCACGGTCTCTGGACTACTTGAATACAGAGTTTTTCTAGTTACAATGCTTTAGAATTAATTTATTAATTAAGTGAAGTCGGTTAAGGTATTTCCTGTCATCTTCAAGTGTTTGTGTATTCTGGTACTTATGTTAATCTCAATACACATCTTTTTCTTGTCTTAATTTGTATGTAAAGAATGTCAAATCGGCTTTCGTTTGTTGATTTTTGGATATAGACAGGTTACAATCTAAACTGGCTTAGTCTTAATATAAACTGGTTAAGTCACATATGAATTGATACCGTTGTTTCTATTTAACCTAGTTTATGCATGAGAAAATTAAAAAACATGTGAGTCTTTATTATGTAGGGACTGTTCTCACATTAAATTTTACGGTAATCGTTAGCCCTCTTAGTCGTGTTGGGTCCTGAGTTAGCGTAATGAGCCCAAGGGATAGGGAAGGAGATAAGAAGGACTAGGTTGTTGTGAACTGATGTTGTCCCTTCCTCATTAGTTACAAGTTGCAACCTCTTTCCAACTGTCATATTGGAAATGGTGTTGGATGCACTGAGGAACCTATGTTCTTGAGGTTGTTGTACCTGTATTAGTATGGTTTTGATATGGATACTTGTTGCTAATATGTATTCCCGACCTTATCGGTCATTTTTATTTGTAAACTTGATATTGATGTCTTAGAAATTGCCTCTGGACTTTTCTTTGGAAACATTGTTAATTTTATTAGATACTATATGAGAACCCATCCAATTCACGGAACTTTGGCTTACCTCTTAAGCATATCACATAATGTGACTGTGTTATACAATCTCTATTAATATCCACGCCTCCTAGAATGGATGCTTGTGCTTGGGATGTTTGACAAGTTAGATAAGCTGGGGCAAGCAGCAAGCTTCATTGGCTTTTATTAGCTATGCTATTTGTAAATTCCGTGCATTGTAAAAATGTATTGACAGCCGTGAAACTTTCTTCCTTGTGAGTCCCCCACTCCCACCCCAACCCCCCACACACACACACACAGAAAAAATGAAAACATGATTATCAGTCTAATAGAACTCTCACATTCTGGTCTTGCTCTGCCAATGCCTGTCCTTGAATACAAAATCTATATAATAGTAATGCGTTAAAATCTGAGTTCTTGGAATCTGATTATGCCTAGCACTTGCTGAAGCTTCCATGACTGTAGTACATGTGTTGTTCCAAACTTCTCCTAATAGAAGTATACAATAATGTCATGTGATTTTCCGCAGGTATTACTGCTTCTTGGTGCCCTTGACTCTCCCAATACTAATCGTTGCAGTATACTTTCACTGGCTAAGTATGAAGTTATTCAAGCATGCGTGAGATTAATTACTTTATGAAGCAAAGTTGACTTGCATTTAACACTCCTTTTTTTGCTTATCTTACACGAAATGCACTAGTAGTGAGCATATTATTACTCTATCAAGTATTAGTTGTAAGGAATCAGAAGAAGGTAGCGCTGTGCATACATATGTTAAGTGAGTCTAATCCTTATCGAGGACTTTGCTCGTTCATAAGGCTGAGTTGGAGTCTAACATGGTGCTCCTTTTTATTATCGAGCCGAGTAGGCCCTCTCATTGATACTCATCTAGATTCATGTTTAGGCTTAGTTATTTTTACCCAATATTTATGTATTTTTTGGTAACGAGTTCGAGCTCGACTCCGACCAAAAAACCAAATGAGCCGAACTTGAGTTTAATTATTGTAACTCGTGCTCGAAAATAAGCTAGTTTTGTTAACGAGTTGAGTCAATCTTGAGTTCAATTACCGCTCAAACCGAGGTCCAAGAATGAGACTGGGCTCATCAAACATCAACATTGTTAGGACTTGGGTGCTAACTGCTGGTTTGTTATCATATTATGTCACGTTCTTTGGACCATTGACATTAAGAAAAGAAATTAAATGGACTTGTGACCACTAAAGATATAGCATTAATTTCTGAATGATTCACCAGAAAACTATTTTGGCATATAAATTTTTGTAGCTGGCCATTGCAGTTCGTAGAGATTATAGACTTTAGCTCCAGAAATTGTCTTTTTTGTCTCAAGAAACTCTTTTGTAACCAATTGTCTTTTGTAAAATGTCAAGTTTTATATACATTTAAATGATCACCATTAAATACATTCATGTCAGAAAATAAAACCAATAGGTAAAATTTTCTAAGTTCAGTACATGTATAGAAAGTTGGAATCGGGATGGGGTATTGTTCTTATGTTGAAATTTCGTTCAGCCCTTAGTAACAAAGGATCCCTTTCATGACAATTTGAATGCCTCTGTGTAGTCACTTTCAAAAGTGTGTAAGAAGAACATTCTTGAAGCAACTAGTAGTTACTGTGATAGTATATAAGGGGCTTGTGATAGTATATTTGGGGCTGATTGGGAAGCGATTTGATTCAAATAGACTGTTTTAAATTTTTATTTGATTTTTTTAACTCTAGTTGTTAGCTAAGTTGGTAACTTAGGTGCCTCTCTAAGTACATATTTTATTTATGAAAGTAATGGACTGTTTTCATTAAATTGGAATGGAGATATATAGCTCAAACTCAACTCAACTCGAGTCCAGTTGACACAATTTCAGTTGTTTATGAGAAGTAGATGCTAGCTAAGTTGGAACGATATGATATTGAGTTTTTAGACGAGAAGAACATAGTCTAACTTTTAATCTAGCCATGGTCGGAAGCCCGTTCGAAAATCCGGGTCCATCACAAACCAAACTAATAATCTCGTCCTAAACAAACCTCACTTCTTTACTGCTCAATTGGTTACGAGATTCCATAGGCAACTTATACGTCCAGTTAGTTTTAAATTCGCACCAGCAGACTGTCCACTAATGGAATGATTATGTTCTTTAGGGTATTAACTATGTATAGTACTCCAACCTTTACGGTTCTTTTCTCAGGATATATTTGTTCCATGATAATGT
>JAYMSP010000987.1:0-37929 GCA_036897095.1 Plantago elongata | reverse complement strand
ATACACATGACGATGATGCTGATGATAAGCAAAGCTAAAACAAACATGGAAGATTTATCATTTTTACTAAACCAAAGCAAATCAGTGTATAGTATACTGGTATGATGATAAACATAAAAATTAAGAAAATTGCTACTTGACAAAATCCTTACTATTTTAAATTTGGGGATTTTTGAGATTTTGAAGTGTTTGGATATGTAGTTAGTTTGAGATGTGCAATTGTCGTATTTGTGAAGTGTATAATAGCTAAATTAGTTTAAATTGACATTCGTATATGTTGATTTGTTATGGAGTATAATCGTATATGTGAAGTATGCTAAATTTGTTTAAATTGATGTGTACATGAAGTATGTAGATGCTAAATTAGTTTAAATTTGTATGAAGAAATTATGTTAATATGATATATGTATGAAGAAATAGTAGATAAATTAGTTTAATTTGAAATATTAATATGTAGTAGAATTATATTAAGAATTAGTTGAGTGTTATGATACCGTTATTTTTGTTTTGATTTTGAGAATTATGTTAATTTTTACTAAGTTGAGTAATTGAATTTTTACGGTAGTATACTAGCTAGGTATGTCAACTTTGAGATGAGGAATTGATTTGATTTAAAATTATCCGTCGTAGTAGTTTTGAGGCCGTTGGATGATTATAACGTTCATGCTTCTGATATGTATGCTAATATTTTAGTCCTCAATGTTCATGCAGATGCCGCACCACAAGAAGTACACGTATCGCCTACCTAGATCGAGTGGGACCCCGGAGGATGGGGAGATACTGGACGGTGGTAGTGCACCATCAGGGGATATTGTTGGTGGTTCCAGCAGCCAGATTTCGGGTGGGACTCATGTTAGCCAGACCCTGCCATATCGTAAGTCTGTGTCTACATCTCATGACTTCGAGGAGTTTCCAAACGATGGTTGTCCATACGGCTTTCAGATAGTGGCGGGTGTTGAGTATCAGAACAAGCCGGTGATGTTTATCAATGGACCGGATAAGTAATGATATAAGATTTTTTTTAATATTTAAATTATATTACGTTTACATGTTATCGTAATGTAGTAATTATATTTATTTCATTTATTATGTGTTTTCGTTGATATTTGCAGATTTTGGCCGAAGAATGTTTTAGAGGAGCTGACCAAAATCATTAAGACTCGTAGGGAGAGAGCGGGTGAAGGAGGAGATAAGTGGTCGACACTATTTGACTCGACCAAACATTTCTACTTCGACGAGCTCAGGGTAAGATTTTATTTATCAAGTATATATGTTGTGAAATTGTGAATGCGTGTGGTATGTTAGCCACTTTAATTGTTCGGGTGATATGTTAGTCACCTTTGATGTTAGTTTTTGCTGTGGGATTGTTCATTTATATGGTATGTTAGCCATTTTACTTGTTCAGGTGATATGTTAGTCACCTTTGATCTTAGTATATGATGTGGGATTGTTCAATTGTGTGGTATGCTAGCCACTTTAATTATATTTTGTAATTTTGATTGCAGAAAAAGTTTTACATCTCGAATCGCATGGTGAGGCTTATGTGTCCTGTGTTTGAGCGTCTTGGCTCAAACCAGTACAAAAATCATGTCGCTTCCATGAAAGCTAAGCTTCACACTAAGCCCGCTCACTTGAGCCTTGACGAGTGGGCATGCTGGACCACGTACTGGGATAATGTCCACGTACAAGATCAGGCTTACAAGAACCAACAGAACGAGCCGCGTGATGGTAAGGGGATTTTCAAGCACCATTATAGGTAACGAGCTCCTGTCACATATGTTGTGATGTAAGTAAGTTTCCTTATGACTAATTACATGATTTTTTTTCCATATTTAAGCGTCTATTTCAAGAACTTGTATGCATTTACGTTAGTCACACTCGGTTAACTAATCATTATGCATTTTGAATATTTTTCAGCAACTGGTTAACCAGCTAGTTACACTCCTCCAGCAATTGAGAAAGGGGAAGTCGAAGAATGACATTTGGGTGGACCAGAGAGCATAGCAGATTGCGGTACAAACCTTTCTTAATTTATAGTTTCTGAGTTTCTTTTATTTACTTGATTAATTCTAAGAATTTTATAAGTTGAACTTATATATGCACTTGATTAATATTTCAGACTAAGGTGGAGAGAAGGATCGCATAGAGGATGGGGACCGATCATGAGTTGACTGTTGAAAAGCAGGACAAATCTTCTTGGAGGTCAACCCACCAGACGGGAGGAATCGAGTTTATGGCGTGTGTAGTCGAGGAGTAGATGTTGCGGCAAGCTATTCCATTGGCCAGTCCTCTGCATCACGATCTACCGGTCGTCATTACACACAGATCGAGGTCGATAACATTGTGACTCCTTTCCATAACGAGATTGATACTCTGAAGAGTACAGTTGAATCTCACCATGCTCGTGTCGATCGGAGAGATGAGGCGGATGATGTCCCTCATGACCCAAGGACGTAATCATGATGATGCTCCTCCTTCTTTTTAGTTCTAGCTTTTATTATCCGAATATTACTGTTTCTATGAATTCAACTCGATAATATTAGGATACTTACTTGTATACGAATATTTTTACTATATCCGGTTTCTAATTAATTTATGAAATTTTCGTGCAATCCGACGTTCTTTTATTCACTACAATTGTATTGGATGACAATCAGGTTAAATACGATCGAATTAGTTATTCATGAAATAAAATAAAAAATTTTAAAAATCTGGGCATTTTAGCGACGGATAAATGTTACACGTCGCTAAATTCACGGATTAAGACATTTAGTCATAATTCGTAGTAGCGACGGATAAATTTATCCGTCCTTGGGTTTTAACAACGGCCGTTTTAATAACTAGACGGTTTGACGATGACTCACTGGGGTTCTAGCGACGGATAACGGCGTTGAAAATGTAATTGCATTATATTTAGATGAATTGTATTTCAACGTTAACACCAATTTCAAAGCCCTGTTACTGGAAGAATGTCAAAGGTTGCTGGATAGGGTCATTTTTTCCTATAGTTACGACATAGCCAAGGTTGCTTTTTCTTATTGGAGTGTCTTTTAAATGAGGAACGTTAAACGCAGAATAAATTTTATTAAACGCAAGACGTATTTTTATATATTACAAACAATACTACAACTATTATAATTTATAAAATAGTCCGATAATTATAAATAATTATAATTTTACCTATAAAAACATGTAAATATGTTTATTCAATTCCAATCATATTATCCGAACAAATAAATTGATTTAAAAAAAATACAAAGAACGAACACGAAAATCTATCACCGATCTCCGACCGGAGCTCCGGTCATTACTCTGACCAGTTCTAGGCGGAGCTCTAAAAAAAATTAAAATTTTTTTTTGAAAATTGACCAGAATCGGTCCTGGTCAGATTTGAATCTGACCAGGACCGTCTTGGTCAGATCGGAGTTAATTTTTTATTTTTTAATTTCTTTTTAAAATTATTTATTTAAAGTTAGTTAATTTAATTATTAAGTAATTAAATAAATATTAATGTATATGAATATGAATTATAATATATAAAGATCTCAAATTTATCATTATTTGTAAAGTATGACTATTGATTTTATAATATTAATTTTTATTACGTTATGGTATCGTAGTGTATATACGATCATATATTTTCGAAGATGTGATATTTGATAAGTTTTATGGAAAATGGTACTAATTTATATTTATACAATTTGTTGAACCTTTTGTAATATATAAAAATGTGTCATACGTTTAGTAGAATGGTCCTACGTTTAACAATCCCGTTTAACATTGCAGACAAACACAATATAAAGGATGATCCGGTTGGCAGATTCCGGTTCTGGTCCAAATTGGTTCCGGCCTGATGTGGTTACGGTTTATCTAGGTGTAGTATACAATATTTGAGAGAATATGAGCCGTTGATGAGAAAATCTACGGCAGATAAGTAGGGATCCACTAAAGCTACCTGGAACGCATCAACACCCACTCACTTGCCCTCTTTTTGCAACAACACCGTGCACTTCCTCAATACGCCGTCGTATCAGCACCAAAATCACGGCGAAACCCTAAAAAATTATTAGGACCTCAATGATCGTCAAGATTGTAACTTTTGGAGCCCCTTTTTCAGCTTTGATCACAGGTTGCTATCTTTTTGTTTACTTATCCTCTATATACTTATGTGTCATTTGATCAAATTAAAGCAAGGTTCTTTTTATTCATTTTCTTTATCTTTTTCTTTTATGAGATTCAGTAGTTGATTTTGTGATCAGTTTGAAGTACAGTACGTTAATAAAGTGAAATTGAATGCTCTGAAGTTGTCAGAGTAAACTATGAGAGTTCAGGAAAATTAAGTAGCAGTGATGCTTTTTATGGTTTAGTTGAATTGTAGCAGTGGCAGGTTATAATTCTTGTCAGTTTTTTAGTTTAACTAATCAGCTAACAGAATAAGATAGTGTGGTAGATAATGTAGTGGAGAAGGAGAAGGTAGAGAGATGGCAAACAGAGTGAAGAAGGCTGAGGATTGGGGTGCGTTTGGGTAGTGTGATACTTTGATCACGACTTATTAAAAGCAACAATGTATTAGGAAAATCCATCTGCGTAACAATTTTGTAAAAGTTCAGAATATTCCTGCATGTTTGCAGCTAGTAGATATCTGTTACTTGCCTCAGCCATTTATACTCCCACCGTCTAATGCTATGTTATGAATGAGACGGTCTTTGCTGTTTGCATTGCATCTAGTTCTTTAGCTTTGCAGACTTAGTTTCCACCAGAGTTAATTTCCTTTGTCAGTTCGGATTGTGTATAACTTTCGACATTAAATGACCCTAGATCTAGTCGTTTATTTATGCAATAGACGAGCTCTATTTTCCAATATGAGCTCTGGAACACGTTGACTGCTGTACTTAATTGTCAATTTTCTGAGTCACCGTATTTTATCTTCTGCTGGCTTATCTGAATGGATTGTATTATTTCTACAACATTATTTTTTACTTTTATGGATCTTGCAAATCTTGACAATGACAAGTGTTAAATTTCGTGCAGATTGTAAGTGTATCAGTGTATGGGCCTGCCGATAATATGATATACACAACATCCTTGTGGTGCTGTTGGGGTGACGAAATTTCTTGCTTGACGTAGGCTGTATTTGGTAAAGTGATTCGGAAGAGGGGAATATGGCTCGGCGTGACGGGAATGATAATTCTGCTAATGGTGGAGAGTTGACAGATTTTGGGCAGTCTCTGCTTCAGTATGACAACGAGAGTGTGCCCGAGCCAAATGTGGGAATTGAATTTCCGTCTGAAGATGCAGCCAGAATCTTTTATGAAGAGTATGCCAGATGTTTGGGATTTTCCATCCATTTCGGCCACTTGAATCAATCAAAGCTCAATGGGAAAGTGGCATCTACTGAATTCTTGTGTTCTGGCAGTGGGATGAATAAGAAAAATACAGAGAGATGTGGAGCTATGCTCAAAATTGAGCTATCTGGTGAAAATAAATGGATTGTAACAAAATTTGTAAAGGAGCACAATCACCCAGTTGTAAACCCAAGTAAACTGCATTCCCTCAAGCCAGCGCGACCTTTTACATATCCAATAAACAATGTGCCAGAAACTTGCCAAGGTGGGGAGGTTGTTCCAAGTGGTGTGATGTATATGTCTGTCAATGAAAACAATGTCCCGTCAGAATCGAATGGTGTAGGAAAGAATATTCCTGTTCCGCAATCAAATATGGCACTATATAATAATTTACGCTCAGTTGGTCACACTACCATAAGCCCAAGCCGTAAAAGAACATTTGGTAGAGATGCTCAGAATCTCCTTGATTATTTTAAAAGAATGCAAGCTGAGAATCCAGGTTTTTACTATGCAATACAGCTTGATGAAGAGAATCGTATGGCTAATGCTTTCTGGGCAGATGCTAGGTCAAGAACAGCCTACAGTCATTTTGGTGATGCTGTTGTCCTGGACACCATGTACAGAATAAATCAATCTAGAGTACCGTTTGTTCCATTCACAGGGGTGAATCATCATGCTCAGACAATTTTGTTCGGCTGTGCGTTACTTCTTGATGAGTCAGAAGCTACTTTTGTTTGGCTTTTAAAGACATTTCTTGCTGCAATGAGTGACCAACCCCCAGTGTCGTTAACTACAGATAACGACAGACTATTGCAAGCTGCAGTTAGACAGGTATTCCCTGAAGTCCGCCATTGTGTAAGCAAGTGGCACATCTTAAGAGAAGGCCAAGAAAGAATGGCTCGTGTGTGTCTCGCACATCCCAGCTTCCAAGTGGAGCTCTGCAATTGCATCAATACGACTCGGACTATTGAGGAATTTGAATCATGTTGGGAATCTATTCTTGATAAATATGACTTGAGGTGCAATGATTGGCTTCAGTCCATATATGATGCACGAAGGCAGTGGGTACCAGTATATTTTCGAGACTCTTTCTTTGCTACGGTTACCCCCTCTGTAGGAACTGAGGGCTCATTTTTCAATGGGTATGTAAATCAACAGACTACTTTACCAAGTTTCTTTAGGCAATATGAAAGAGCTCTAGAGAATTCTTTTGAGAGGGAAACAGAAGCCGATTCTGAGACGAAATGCACCACACCCGTGCTAAGGACACCTTCCCCGATGGAGAAACAAGCAGCAAACTTGTTCACAAAGATAATATTCTCAAAGTTTCAAGAAGAGTTAGTCGAGACATTTGTATATACCGCAAATAGGATCAGTGGTGATGGGATTAATAGCACATTTAGGGTTGCCAAGTTTGAGGATGATAATAAAGCCTATAATGTATCACTAAATACTGCAGATATGAAAGCAAGTTGTAGCTGTCAGATGTTTGAATATTCTGGTATCCTATGCAGACATATTTTGACAGTTTTTACTGTAACAAATATCCTTACCTTGCCATCGCATTACATCCTAAAGAGGTGGACACGAAACGCTAAAAGTGTGTCTTTATATGATGAACGCCATGAGCAGCAGAGCCATGGGTCAGTGACAGCAAGATATAACAACATATGCAAGGAAGCAATCAGATTTTCTGAGGAAGCGGCTATAACATCTGAAACATACAGTGCGGCGCTTGTTAGTCTTAAAGAAGCATGGAAGAAGATTGCTGGTGTTAAAGAAAATGCAGTAAAAGTTTTACCTTCCAGCTCACAACGCAATGGAGTTGGTTATGGTGATGGGAAAACATCCACCGAAACTTCAGAAACAATCCCTTTACTATGGCCACAACAAGGCGAAATATGCCGCTTTAATCTTAATGATAATGGATTACCCAGTCATCCAATTTCCAATTTTAATATACCTCACATGGCACCGGTTTCTGTTAGTGATAGTCGCCGTGATAGCAGGGTAGGTATCCAGTTTGACTAACCATTTTGGAAAAATAAAGGATTTTTTCTGGAAGATTTGATCTCTTAAAATTTTGTCATGTTAATGTCCACAGGTGGTTCTTCCTTGTCTGAAGTCAATGACTTGGGGAATGGAGTACAAAGAGTTAGCCCCTGTGTATAGAATAGCTGTAATAAACCTGAAGGTGCGTCTATGCGGGTTGGTTATTTGCCATTTTTCCTAGGCCAATACAAATAAAGGAACTATATACAGGATGGTATATTTGGGGTATTGATAAATAAGGGATGAGAGTTAGATTTTATACTGTTTTGTTGCCTGTTTGAATCATGTTATTCCTTCTGGATGCTCTTCAGATATAATTAATTAAAAAGCAAAAAGGTGCCTCGGTTTAAATATACCAAATCAACCTCTATGCGGCTATTTGTTCTAATCTGCCAATACTCCATACTGATTGATTGCCTAGGATTACGACTTTGTTCTTCTATTCCTCTTTATGTGCAGTTAAGCAGTTTCAAAAGTTGCCTCTCTTCCAATATTGAGTAGAAGCTGAGAATACATATATGTGATAGGGTTGGTAGTTGAAGTGTTGGTGCTGCCTTCTGAATAGTCTTACATTCTGATTGCTTCTTGATTGTTTACTAAGTACTTGTTAGATATGGCATTCATATTTATATGTTGTTACAGTTGCAAGACAATAGCAGAACTCCTGTGGTGGAATCAGAAGTGAAGTTTTCATTGTCTAAAGTAACATTAGAACCCATGTTAAAGTCGATGGCTTATATCAGCGAACAGCTGTCTTCCCCTGCAAATAAGGTTGCTGTGATCAATCTGAAGGTATACAAAGCTCAAATTTAATATTGTGTGTTTGGATTTGTTACTCCTATTAACTGGTAGACATGGATTTGATCACCAATGAAGCTCAAATAGGACATGAAGTGACAAATTATTACCCAACATTGCTGGATGATTAGGTCAAAAAGCAGATCTTCCAATTTGAAATAATAATGATGACCTAAAAGGTTACAAAAGTGCGACTTAGAAAAGCTCTTTGATAATAATAAGCTGTGATATTGTTCCACATACTGGATTTATAAAATTATTGTTATAATGTTATAAGGCTTAGAATATTAGGTATTATATGGTGAGTTTGTGCTATTAAAATATTCAGATTTTATGGTGATGTTTATGCCGTGTATTCAACTCTCATTTTCTGGTCACATATCGTTTTACTTTTGGTATCTTTGTTCACTGCCAAATATTCTAAGCCTGATGACAAAAGTAAAAATAAATAAATAAATGTCAGTTGAAACAGAGCACAGAGTAACTTGGATGCCAGGTGATTAAGATAGCTGGTAGCATCTATTTGTGGCTTTGACATTCACCGTTATTTTCTGTTTGTTTAATTTCCATATATGTTGCTTCATTATCATTTTTCAACACTACTTTGTCTTCTTTTCACCCAATACTTGTTTGTGCCATCATTATTTGAAGTTATATAAAAAATACCACTCTATTTCAAATGCTGTTGGACTGATTTGCGGATTTAGATTAAGGGGTAGATATATTTACCATGAGCCCTATATACATCACGTCCAACACATAGCGATTGGAGACACATTGCCGATAACCACCCTCTTGCAGCCATTTATTAATATTGGCTTTTCTATCTTCAGCTTCAAGATTCGGAGACAACTTCAGGAGAATCAGAGGTAAAATTTCAGGTGTCTAGAGATACTTTGGGTGCCTTGTTGAGATCCATGGCGTACATACGGGAGCAACTCTCAAGTGTGGTAATAATTCTTCCCAACTGACATTACATTCTTTCAGTTCTTCTCTACTATGCGTTAATGTGTCAATCTGCTGCCTTAATATATTCAATCTGCTGCTTAAATGTGAAAGTAGTTCCAGCTTGAAAAAATCTGGCAACTGCATTGTGTTTGTGATATGGTTGAAATATGCATGGAATACCACAATGTCTATGGCTAATGTTCTTTAATCTGTGTGTCTAAGCTCCCTTAGGAATAATATGGTTCTGATCATACATGTCCTCGTTGCCTTCTTTTTCTGATCTCTAATTTCTTGTGTCTTCTTAACATTCTACATAAACACATGATCATGGCAGATCGAGCCCAGACAAGAGAGTCGAGCAAAGAAGCAGCGGAAGTAGAAGCCTAGTGTTTTTTTCGTTGTCATGTAAATACCAAATTTTGTGCAGGGTTTCAGTGGTCGTTTATGATAGGCAAATTTCTTGCCTTCCCATTTATCTTTAAGTGTGTAGCTATAATTTTCTCATAGGTTTTGATAGGCCTGAATTTCATCATCTGTTGCTGGTGATTCAGCTGCTGTATTATCCCCGTATGAATTCTTTGTTTCTTTTCGCGTAGTCATCTCCTAGAAAAGTGTGCTCTCACATAATCGTATTTAAGTTTTAGATCAAATGTGAGATGCATCATAAAATTGTGTTAAATCGAGAGCTAATAATTGTTATGTTTAAAGAAAATGAAAATTCAACCAGCATAATTGTTCTCTCACAAAATTGATTTCAATTTACAATCGCCTGCTCTTCACAAACTTGGGATCTTCACCTAAATATTAATCGTCAACTGGTAAAAATACAAGACATTCAAACTGCCAAATTTTGTGGAACCTTCCCAGAATGACGTTTATATGGAGTGCTGGTAAACTGCAGGGAATATTTTACCAAGGATCACTACTCACTTTCACATGATCATGTCTGCAAAGATATTGTTTATACATTAAAAATTAAATGGAAAGAAAAGGATGAATTGCAAACTAAGGACAGGGCAAGTGCTCATCATCTCCTCCATATCGAGATGTCCATCTTTCATTTGGCATGACACTAAGTGGAATCCATAAATATGGGTGAAAAATAATCAAATTACAATACAAACATGATACCATTATTCATTAACTTACACACAGATTCCATCACTAAGTTCAGACCTAGTTCACTACCTCTCAAATACAAAGAACCAGCATCTTGCATGGCCACATCAGTGGGAATTTACACACCCAATATCTCAATAGGCCATAATCTGCAGGAATAATCATTTCGGTTTAACAATCTTCCACAGGCGAACCTTCCTTGAATTCTTTGTGAACATGCAATTTTCCACAGGAGAACCTTCCTTGAATTCTTTGTGAACTTGAAATAAACTTATAAACTCCGGTAATCTATAACAGTGACTTCATCGTCTGGTGCATCCAGGTCATTGTAGCTGAAATGGTGTTCAATATATGGTTTGCTTTAAGATAGTAATTTTTAAAAAATGGGGCAGAAGGTGAAGAACTGTGACAGAATGCATGTATTTCAGTTTTTATATATCCAGCATACAAAAAGAATATGTGGAGCATGTAATATTTCTATCCCCCAATTAATCAGTTTCAGGAAATAAAACTAACGAAGCATCATTATCAATAAGAATTCAAGTTTATTTTTACTGAACTCCTGAAGATAGTGTGGTACCTTAGTAGTTAATAAAACACATGCCATTGCAAATGTATACACCCATTCTTTTCAACCAGCAATTTACCTTTAACTTGACCAAGGGGGGAAGTTTAAAATGTGATGATCAAGCCTATAATCATATCTTTTGTATTTACCTTTCCCTATTTGCAAACAAGCTAGTTATGCAAAGTGAGAATTCTCTATGAATCAACGTCACTGAACAAAACATGTTCAACCTAAAAAGCCCCCACTAAAAGGTGACAGATTAATTCCCCTTCCTCGTGCACGCACATAAAGATCTTTTGTTTTTCCATGTTACTAAATCTATATATTTGTCAGGTATAGGCATAGAAGAGGCTAAATCATGAAGTATGTGCAAAGTTGCAAACACTCAAGGGAAGTTCATGGAAGTGGTGAATAGGTTACAAAGAACAAACCTGCGTAGCCGACGAGGATCTTGTCTGAAGTTATGAGGTAAGGTGATTATTGGGGAAGGCCCACCTAATGGGGGGCCTGACCTACAATTCATACCACCTTCAAATGGGGAGGGACCTCCTTGGTCTCGAAACATTCGCATAGCAACATCCGGAGGAGCAGGAACAAAGGGTCCCAGTGGACTGAAATCAATGGACAAATAATAAAATCAACAGTACAAGGAAAAGTACTGTATGGAGAACACTGTAGAAAGAGAAGGATAAACAAAAAGGAAAGGAAAGTCGGAAACCAAACTCACCCAGCACCAGGAACTGGCATCAGCATCGGAGGAGGTATATCTGTAGGGAATGGAGCAAAAGGAATGCCTTGCCCGCTAAAACTATCAAACATTTGTTCGTCCGGATTGTTTCCTGGATCTCCATCTTTAATGGACAAGTCCCCAGGTTGATTATCAGGCCTATCAAATCTATCGTTGCCATTGTTACGGTTGTCACGTTCTCTAAAATTCCCTCTTTCATCTCTAAGTCTATGTTCCATCCCCTGTCGACGTCTTTGAGGCTTCTCCTTCTACAATCGAGTCAAGCCAGTAAATCACAAGAAGCAGCAAAGGGAAACAATATTGTAATATTTAAAAATCAAGTCTTACGGGAAACGATGGCTGCATGACAGGCATCCCTCCAGGTGCATTTTCATCACTGTAATAAATGTCAGTTAACCAGATAATAATGATGCACCATAGTTATAAATAAAATGAACTGGCTTGAGAGTAAAAACTTACTTCATATAGTTTTTAAAATACAACTCTTCGCAAACTTTTGAAGTCAGATCCACTACAAGCTCTGGGTGTTTCAACTTTAAATGCTTCTGGACGAACTCAGTGGCATGAAAGAGCTTTGTACAGCCTTTTGCTCCACATCCATACTTCCAACCGTATTTTTCATCCCTAATCTTGCGGACATAGGGATCCAATGCTTCAGCTGCAGCAGCATCTACCTTCTCCTTTCCAGTCATTGCTTCCAAGGGGTCTGGCCCCTTAAGTCTATCTTGCCAGTGGGAATCCAATTTATTCACCCACTCCTTCCCACTACCAACTGACTCTGAATTCTTGCCTGATGTTCTAACATGCCGAAGGCCTTTAGGTTCACTGGATTCAACTAACCCATAATAATCAACACCATGAATGCGCCAAAGATAAGTCAGAATGGTGTCCAGAAGCTCAACACCTTCAAGACCTTTAACTGTATTTAATCCTCGTACAATAACAACAGGACCACTTGAACTTCCATGAGACCTATCTCTGCCATGCCTATCATTGTCAGTTCGGGACAGAACGTTGTCATCGATTCCCTTCTCTGAGTCTAGTTTCCGAACAAGAGCTTGACCTAGTTCAACATCAATATAAATTCGTCTATGCTCAGAGAAGACTGAGTGTGCCTCAGGGGCTGATGACGAATTAGGATCCTTGATACCAGCACGACCAGGCCGCTTTCTTTTGCCCCCGGCATCTGCTTCATCATCCGAGTTGGGCAGTTCAGCTTTGTTGGCGGATGGGGATTTAAAGCTCGGACCTCTGGACACATGCAAAATTCATCGAATTTATATATAATTTAATCACGATAGTTGGCATGTATATGAACGAGATGGACATTGCTTATTGGAAAAATATCATACAAATCCAAAGTCCCACTCTGCAGATCAAGTTGAAAATCCTTTGCCAATTTTTTAGCTAGCTCATTTCTCCTGAAAGCACCACAGGTAATACTTATATCAATACAACCATACAGAAGCCAATAAGATTATATGCTTGGACAGCAATCATTCAGTTGACAGTAGCTTGGTGCCTTGGTGAATAACAGAACATCAGATGATTACCGTTCTATGACAGTGACTAAGTTCGTTGGATGATACTTCTCTTTTAACCTGGGGAGAGGATCAAACGTTTATAAGACAATGATAACGGCTAACATTCAACCAGATAATATTGATCAGATTTACCATTCTTCATCTTTGTGTGCATTAAAATAATTCCTTTTCTGAGTTGAAATGTACTCTGTCCTGTATTCTTGATACCTGATTATGCATATCCCAATAGTTAAAATACAAGAGGTGTGAAGCTGTGAAATCAACAGAACAAAGAGAAAGGACAAATTTATTTACTTGAAAAGGGGCTGATTAAGAAAGTTTAAACAGCTATACTCTTAAAACATTTTTGAACTCACCTTCGCTCTGCTTCTGCTGGTAAAATATCATCTTCGAGCTCCTGAATAAATTGCTTATAAGACATCATCCCTTCCCTGAAAGGAATCGATAAACTATGTCAACACAGCTCAAGATATTATAATGCAATTGTCTCAAACAGTTGCGTCAGACTCAACAGAAAAAAAAAACTAATACCAAGATGATCTAGGTAGCACAAAAATAAAATATGAAATAAGAACCTAAATAGAAGGAAATAAACAGATACAAATAGTGAAACCCCTTGACACATAACGCACAATGGCAGCTTACCTATACTCCAATAGTACCAGTCAAGGGCTTATATTACATTTCTACTGTGTATAATTCAAGCAATTTCACATCACACTAAGAAAAACTAACAAATGCAATCGGGTGCATAGTGCAGGCATATTCTTAGCATCGTCTCAATGACACTTATTACCTCAAGCACAATTGCTGGCCTAAGATCTAAGCGTATCTCTATATCAAGCATCTACAACATGTAACACATACCTCTGAGTTCCTCCACCATTAAACGCATCAACAGGACCAGAATCCCAGTCTGCAGAACAAGGCATAAAAAAACACATCATAAGCCCAAGTATATAATAAAGTGTCACACAAATAGTGGCAAGGAGTGATCAACAAAAACCCAGTTTCAGGTAAATAAAATTATGCTGGATACACAATTCCCAAAGAAAGGTTAGATTGTTAGGTTACCAGGACCACCATGATAAGGATTAGATAAGCGGCCCATGAGGCGTCCTTGAGGCCTTTCATCAGGAAAACCAGGTCTGCCTCCCGTATCACGCTCATACCCACCAGGATTGTCGTATCCAAACCTGAGCCAGATAATTTTCAGTTATTACACCAAATTTGATTCTACGGTTATGACTCCAAGTTGCAAAAACGTTTAAGTTAACACCAAACACATAATTTAGAGAAACAAAATGCATTTGCCAACAATATGGTATGTGGTGCAAGAAAAAATTCATAGCACCAGACATAGAAGCATGTGAATGCATCAGAAGCGGTAAAGCTTGAAAATGCAATACATTGTTCATCACCATAAACTCTCATATTCAATAATGTAAATAGAAGTTAGTACCACAGTAAATATAAAATTAGTAAATGATTAGAATGTCAATAGTTAATTCGATCCTGCCTCCTAGAACATGACAGGTACTGCTAGCAGTGATGGAACACTATCTATTTCCATCAATCTCCTCAAAGTGCCAGACTATAACTCAGGGTTCCTAATGAGTCATGGGAGGAATAGCACAACCATTTCTTATTGATTTAACAAGTATATCTGTACCTACAAAGACTCCAAAGTCCTATAACTAGCTGAACTAGGTTTTCTAAAGCAGAATTAGTAGTAATTTTACGACCATCAGTTCATCGCTATGTGCAAACAGAGGTATCAATGTTTAATCCTAGAATGTAACCTCTAAAAATCATACTATAGCTTTAACTATGTGTAAACACATCTATTAGCAAACTAGTAGTGTCTGTGTATCTAGTCATCTGATACAGACCTCCAATCAGAACCTACAATACAGCTGAGCACATCAAAATACTAAAAATGCCTAAACCGAAACTAGTAATCGAACACGACTGAACTACTGCAAGTGCAAAATGCTAAAAATGCCTAAACCGAAACTAGTACTTGAACACGACTGAACTACTGCAAGTGCAAAATGCTAAAAATGCCTAAACCGAAACTAGTACTTGAACACGACTGAGCTACTACAAGTCCAGAATGCTAACCTCCGCCCTCCATATCCTCCTCTAGGCGGCGGACTCCCTCTCCTACCTTCATACCCATTGTCTCTCCTTCTCTTATACGGAGGAAACGGCGGAGATCGTCTGTTCGGCGGTGGGGAATGCGGACCTGGACCTCCTCCACGCCTTTCTCGGTAAGGCGGCGGAGGAGGACTAGGACTCATCCTCCCACGCTTATGGTAGTCTCTTTGCATAGGCGGAGATCGGTCACGGCCGTAGTGCTCGCGTCGCGGCGGACGGTCGTCTCTTCGATCTCGGAAGTCGCGCATACCTCGGCGAGCTGCTGGTGGTGGAGGAGGTGGTGAAGAAGCAGCGGCGGAGTCGTCGTTGGCAGTGGTGGCGGGTTCATCGTCGTTGTTGGCGGTGGGACTGGTGGGGGTTGGGTCCGGGAGAGTGTCGACGTTTTCTTCGGCGGTGGTGAGAACTTCGGCCATGGATTAGCTCAGAAACCCTAATTTGATAGTTTGTGTGTGTGGACTGTGTGTGGACTGGGGAAAGTGGTTTCAGGATTTGGGGGCAATTTTTGGTCCCATCACTTCAGTAAAACCGTCAATGTCCATTTCAAATTAATTGATATCTCATTAGACACATCGAAAATAATATTTTTAAACATCAATTCAAATTATAATAACTGCCATATCAAACTGAAAATATATTATAGATTTAAAACGTTCCAATAATTCAACTATAATAAATTATAACATAAGTTATTATTATCAATCGAGAAAAAATTGTATTAAGACATTTCACACCATATACATGTTAGTATATTATCATAACATGTAAATAACCAAGCAGTAACTCTCAATACCATACAATTAAAGCAAACCAAACCAAACAATCGAAAACTCAAAACATTCCTACCAAAACCTCAACCTATAGTCACAATCTTCTAAGACAACATTTGCCCTCTCATTCAATACATCCACAACAATGTCACATTTCACCTTAATAGTAAATTCCCACGTCTTCATCGCTCCAACTTTCACTTTAACCGGTGCATTCACCTTCACAACAAATGGCACAGTTTCTTCACTCTCCGACTTCACTAACGACAACCTAACATCACGGCCCAACACAATGTCATCTCCGGTTAACGTTGCTTGCAACACTGTAACATTCTTCTTCGTTTGAGAAAATGCGGGGAGAACTCCGTCACCTAGCTTTAAATCACGGTATGAAACACTAACATCAATTTCGTTTCGATAGTAGATATCGATCTTTTCATTAGGGTTCTCTACACGAATAGTGACATCGAATTCGGGTGAGGCTGGAGCTGGGGACGTCAAATTCATGCCCCTGATTGCCACGTGAGTGACGGTGTAGTGAGGCGATTTGAAGCGGAATACAAGGTAGAGGACTCCGGCAGAGACGAATATGGCGATGATGAGGAGTAAGAGGAGGCAGATAGTGTAGAAGCAACAACCATGGCGGGGTTTTCGACGAGTGAGGTTTTTGAACTTTTTCTCGTTTTCGGTCGGTGGATGACGTAGAATTTGATCTCTTGGGAACTGGACGACATAGGTCTTTGGTGGAGGAACTTGTTCTGATGCTGGTTGCGGAATTTTTGGCGTTGCGTGTTCAGTGGAGCCTTTAGGTGGGGAGGCGGCGAATGAAAATGACGGTGGAGGTTGCGCCGTGCCGGTCTCGGCGGTGGCAGGATGAACACGCGAATGGGCGGCCATCATTCTACATGTAACAATAAATTATGTGTCAGTGTATAATGGAGGATTACATGATCGTAGCCTACGTAGGGTTTGCATATTGTGCGTGCGTCTGCATAAAAAAAATGGTGTTGCAAAAATGAGCACACCAGTGACTAATCTTGTAAATCAAACATGGAAGTGATACTAATATTGTCCATCCAGGCATCTCCTTCTCATGATATTCCACTCTATACCGAAGTTTTATAATATATTCGGATTATAGTGTGTTTGGTGCGACCTGATCAGTCACATTATTAGGTGATTTCACACTGTTTGATCAAAATAAAGTGGTTTGATTATGATGACTACAATTATAAGTACTTATTCATTACGTTTCGTCAAACACGTATATCTCTCTCGACAATATGTATCTTCTTGGCCATTGAACTCATGCGTGATTGAATTATGTCAACATTGAACCTATCGAAGTTCATCATACATGTCTATTTACTATAATAATCGAACCACCTTATTTTGATCAAATAAAATAGAATCACCTGATAAATTAATTGGTTGGTTTAAAAAAAATACAAATAAACCACATAATAAAATTGAATTGGAGCAGATACATGAGATAGATAGAGAGTGTACCTGGTAGATAGATGGAGAGTATGTATGAGAAGTGAGTGAAATGTTGTTTGGTTTTGTCCTAAAATTTTGGAAAAGTGTATATATAGGCCATAGGGCAATTGGAAGAGAAATAGTCTTTGCGTGGTTTAATATTTTTGTTGAGCTTAGGCAATTGACATAATCGTTGATATATTCTACGTACCGGCCACCCATTTGAGTTTTGATGAAAACTATTTGATTAGTAGTATAATGATAATGATCGATATGTTCATATGTGCGTCGTTAAGTGAGTTTGTTCAGCAATGGTGCCACTTGGAATTGACACATTTAAAAGTTTTAAAGTACTAGGAATCCATAACAATATAACTCACTCGCAGCACAATCCAGAATTGACAAGTGATGCATTAAGGGAGACAAATTAGTCACCCTGAGACCGTCTATATAACGCCGATCATTTTGTCTTACGGAAGCATCTCATTGTTGATTTCTTTTGGTTTTAAACTGTATGTGACTCATTTTGAGTTTTTATTTGATATGCGTTAAAGATAAATATAATGTTTGTCGGTCCATTTTAATTCCTTTGCAACTACGGTTCATTCTAAAGTGGCGCTGCTGCAATGAAGTGGTATGCTGGTATTCTGTACTATACTAATGTTTAGGAGAAACTGGTACATTATTGAGAGGAAGAATTTCACTAAACATCATTAGTATAAAGAAAGCAAATGGTATAACACCCTTTAGGTGCACGAAAAGAATGATCTGTTCAACATCATACACCAAAAGAATTAACTACAGACTTCCTCTCAAATACTCTACATTATGAATCTAAACAGTCTACAAATCAACCATACAACTAGTTTACAGCAAAAATCTTGTAGCCATCACAAAACCACAGATGAGAGTTCTTCGAAAACAGCTTTCATGTCAGGACGTTCGTCTGCTGGAAGGATACATTTGAGCGCAATCTGCAGCATAGCGTGAAGACTCTTCGAAACGGTCTCCCCGCTCTGGCTTAAGATCCTCAAGTCACAGCACTCTATAGCACGGTTCTCAGCAGCCATGGCTTTAACCCATTCTGATAAGTGTACTACTTCGGAATTACCAGGAACGATATCAGCTGAACTTCTGCCAGTTATGAGCTCTAATAGAATAACGCCAAAAGCATACACGTCGCTCTTGAGTGAAGGGCATGGTTTGTTTGTGCTAGTGAATTCAGGTGGCAGGTAACCAAGAGTACCAGCATCTAACACTTGCATAGCTATCCCTGTTGGGGTTAATAGACGATGGAGGCTGTAATCTGTTAAGAGAGCGTTCATTGTTGGAATCTCGATCAAAATGTTAGTGGATTTTAAGTTGCCATGAGGTATGGCACTCTCATTGTGTAGGTAAGTGAGGCACCGAGCCACATCAAGTGCGATTTTTAGCCTCAAGCAGAGAGACAAAGGCTGAAGTGTCCTTGTATTTGTCCCTGTAGGTCCATCAAAATGTTGCACTGTTAGTTTTTGGAATTGTTCACAGAAATTTACAAAAGGTAACATAGGATATATACTCTAGATTACACTTGGTAATGAAAAAGGAACATTGCAGCATTTTAAGAAAGATGGGTAAAGGATGTTACCTCGGAGATAGATCGTCAAACATGGAGTGTCAATATAATTCGATATGATTAGCTTTTCGTGCTCCTTGGGACCCCAATAATATCCCTGAAGAGAAACCAGATTCGCATGTCGAATATTTCCTAGTTTTTTTGCTTCTCTTGCAAATTCCTTTCTCCCTTTAGCTATCCCTTCCTTAAGCAATTTTACTGCCAAAAAATAACCTGCACTAAGCACTGCCTTATACAGTGTACCGTGGCAGCTCATACCAACAGCTTCAGCAGGCGCAGATGACAGTTCCTCGGGAGTAAATTTCAGCGAGTTATCAAATAGATGTAAATCCCCTGCCAGTTTGTCTGGTGAACAAACTTTTAAAGCATTTAGATTGTCAGATTGATGCTGTGGCTTCTTAGATGATGTGTTAGCAGGAGATGCAGGAGAAGATAGAGCTTCACTTTTTCTTGCTGGCTCTTGGACGTCAGGAACTTCAGATTTTTGAACAGCTGGTGAGAGGGGCGCAGGTGGACTGCTAGACTCCTGTTTAAGAACAGTTGGTGAAACGAGTGCAGGTGGACTGCTGGGCTTGGGTTTTCGAACAGCTGGCAATACGAGTGCAGACAAACTGCTACGATCAGCTTGCACTGGAGATAACACTGTAGCAAAAGGTGAAATGGTAAGAATTTGAAAGGGCTCATATCTTATGAAGTGCAGAAGTTAAGAAGTAAGTAGACAAAAGTGACGTTTAAGAAATAATTTCCATAAATTATGCTGAAAGATAAGTTCCATAAATTATGCTGAAAGCAGAAAATGTTGAAACAGGAGTGCCTGTTGTTAAGGTGAGATCATAGAAACAATAATCAGCACAAGTCCAAATTCTGGGAATGAGTTCCAGTGTTCCACAGATTAATCTTAGAGGAAGTAGAACTATAATTCTTCTTACCTACTCATGCTTTGGAAATCATGAAACAAATCAGATGGACACCATCATAAGTCATAACGTAAATTCATGCTTTCAACAAATCATTATCACTACACTTAGTCTTAGGATCCATACCTTTCTTCAGACCGGCTTCTGTTGATTCTGTCTTATGTCTACCGCGATGAACTCTGAAGTGTACCACTAAAATCAGTATAGCTATAATGGACACACCAACTATAATACCAGCAATGAGGGCAGCTCTGATCACAGACTTCGTACGTGAACCATGGCTCCTAAAGTTTAGAGCACTACCACCTTTGGATGAAGGAGTCAAGTTGGGAAGTACAAGCAAGTAATTCCCAGGATGAAAAGATGAAGAAGGAAACCTTTGTAAACTTTCAGGAACAACTCCGGAGAGATTATTAAACGAGACGTTAAACTCCAACATAGCTGCAGGTAGCTCATCAGGTATTCCACCGTCTAGAATGTTATTAGACAGGTCAAGGTATAGCATGCTCCCATATCTCCCAAGTTCACGTGGCAATGACCCTGAAAGTACATTGTGCGACAGATCAAGTGATAGCAGGCTATAATTTTGCTGGATAACTGCATTGCTTGGTATAGCACCTGAAAAATCATTCCAAGAGAGGTTGATATCGATCAACTTTGTAGAGTTGAACAAGCTAGGAAGGAGAAAGCCAGTTAGTTTATTTCGGCTTAAATCAAGAACTTCCAGTTCTGGATATGTTCCAAAAATAGGTGGAAGAGCACCATCCAGTGAGTTGTTGGAAAGTTTTAACGATCTGAGCCTCAAGAATTGAGATGATTGGTTCAAGAAGGATCCAGTCAAGTGGTTAGAGCTTAAGTCAATCACTTCAACATAATTTCCCCAACTCTGGATTCTTGACAAGTTTCCAGTGAACATGTTATTGCTGAGATCAATAATGGCACAATGATTGATTCGTAAAGGTATGGAACCTGAAAGCCTATTGGAAGACAGATTTAGAATCCTCAGATTCGTAGAACTTATACTCTCAATAGCACCTGTATAAAAGCAAATATCAACAACTCAGAGCTACAGAGTTAACTTAGAGTAAATAAAAGCTGATATCATGTATAACTTGGTTATGAATACAATGTCATGTGCGCATGGATGACGGTAGAATCTACAAAATGAATGACAACAATAATCTCCACAAATTCTATAAATTGGAGCTAAGGTACAGATTCATGGGTTCTGAAGAATGCTGCCAATCAAAACTAAAATGAACATAATTGTCTCTAGATTATCTATCATCCATTGGCCACTTTATATATTATTCTACAAGGTGGTTGCAATCTTGTCTCCAACCAATTTTAGCATTTTCCAAGTAAGTATTGTGGTGCTTGCAAAGACGAGTATTATCTCTTCAAATTAAAGATGTAGAATATGAAAAGGTCGTGGTTCAACCAGTTTCTAGCATTTTTCAGGAATGATACACAGATTCTCTAGCAAGCCACTTGCAAGTATCATAGCTAACAAGCATCAGACATAACCTATAGAAACCAAAAACAAAAGTGTGAAATTACAAATGCATGCGTACCTTCAAGTTGATTATGGCTTAGATCCAGTTCGGATAAGATCATCGAGCTATCCTGCAAAAGGCCTTCAGGCAACGACCCTCCTAATTGATTACCTCCAAGTTTTAAAACCCGAAGAGAAACCACAAAACTGAATGAAGGAACATTTCCAACAATACGATTATCACTAGCATCAAACACCTCAAGGCTGTCAAAATACGGTATTCCATCGTGAGGAAATAGCTCTCCAGTCAAGTTATTACGACTAATATTCAAATGCCGAATCGAAGAGATGAAATCAGGATTCCCTACCCCCAGGTCCAAGGATCCCGAAAAAACATTACCACTCAAATCAACATACCTCACAGCTCCTAACTGGGCCAAAAGACCCATAACATCCCCTACGAAACCGTTATTACTCAAATCCATGTACTTCAACAGCTTCAAACTAGCAAAACCATCGGGAATGGACCCACGAAACGAATTCCACGAAATATCCAAACTTTGTAACGAAGCAATCAAGCTAATATCTTCTGTTACAATGCCACTCAGCTGATTTTTAGAAATGGACAAGTTCTGAAGCATTCTGAGACTAGAAATAACAGAGAAATTGAACTCTCCAACTAGGCCTAACTCACTCAGTATGATTGAAGTCACACGCCCTTCAGAGCAGCTTACACCAAACCAATCTTTGGGACAACCATTTGATGATACAGACTTAGAATCCCATGAAACAAGAAGTTTCTCTGAAGGATCCATCTGAATACCCTTTTTCAGCTCCATTAATGAATCTACATCTAAACCTATTACTACATTTACAAACAGCAACAACAGCACAACTGAAAATTGCTTCATTCTAAAGCTACAAACAGAGGAATTGAAAACCAGTCAAGAAAAATGCTCAACAACAGCTAGTAGAAAGAATTAAGTACAATAAAGGAATCAAAATCAAATACTGAAATACTCAATGTAGCTCAAAATTAAAGAATATCAGAATCAGAACTATCCCAACAAATAATTTCACCAATTCAACCTTAACTCTCTACAAAAACTCGAAAGGCAACAACTTTTTCCACTTCCTTACTTGCATTAACAATTACAAGGCCTTACATTTCACAAATTGCCTTATTGACTCAAGAGAAAATGACAACAAGAAGGCTGAGCCCATAGTTGATGAATTCAAGAAAAAGATTCAACACTTTCAATGTTGCCCAAGAATCAAGAAAAGGTAGAGCAAAGGTGAAAGGCTATCCAGGGCTTTATTGAGTAGAGTGTTAAATGTGGCAAGAACAGTGAGAGTGACTAGAGTTGAGAGAATAGGTGAAAGTGGAATAACAGATCAGAAATTTGTTAGGTGGGTCTTACTTATTGACTGTAAAAATGAAATAGAAAAAGGTTCACCATGACAGGACCACAAAAGGAAGCTGTTTCCATGAAAGTAAAATTTGTCCTAGAATATGGACAATGGAGGTACACAGAGAGGTAGTGTGCAAGTACTGACAGTGGTGTTGTTGGAATGTAGTGGATGATACTCAACAGTGATATGCTTTCACCCATACCAATACAGCGTTTACACTGTATATGATCGTGGAAAGTTGTGATTTGAGTGCAATTGAAACCCGAAGATATGAGCCGACGAGGTTATGAATGATTGGGTTACACTTGCCGATTGATTTATAAGGACCAGATTAACAATGTGATATTGTAATTAATGATCGAGAATACATGCTTAACATATTAATAGTGACTCAATTAACCGCGTGTTTTTTTTAAATCTTTATACGATATGGAATAATTAGGTGTTTTAGCTTTTTTTTTGGAAATAAGAGCCGGATTGGGAAGGTCCTGGGAATAAAAGTGGAATGTTTACCAGAAATCATAAGTAGAGGAGTTAAAATGTCAAAATCAAATTCGTTAACAGTTGATGATGGCCGAGCTGCATTCAATAGAGTCCAACATCTTCATTTAGTAGCTGGAAAAATGGAATATAGCAGCACCCAAGAATCCAAGATAATCAGTAAAAATATAACATCACTAGTATAGAATCTAAAACTATATAGACTTTATTTAGTTATATGTATTATTTGAGAACGATGTAGAAGTATAAATTTAATATGGAGTGAAGTTTATATTCAAATATAGTCGAACTCATATTAAAACTTGAAAATCGTTGCATATTCTGTTGTTATGATTGCAGAATCAAAAAGTTAAATAATGTACTTATATCTGTTCTTGTTTCAAGTAGCTCTAGAATGCACTAGTTAATGGTTGGTGTTTACCAGTTTATGATAAGAAAAGTAATTAATTAGTTGTACAGTAGTGTGTTGTTTGTTTTACATGTATTAGTGTGGTTGCATGTATTTTGTGTGTTAGGATTAGGACCACGATCCAGACAAATGTATATTGAGCTGAATAGATCGGGCTAAAATTAAAAGGGATCTTGTCTCATTTGACTTGTTTTAAGTCAAGCTAACGAATATTTTGAAATAAGTGTTTGTTTAATCATTGTCAGAGGCTCGAGTTAACAAGTGTATTATTATCAATAGAATGAGACAACTAGTATAGTACTTCAGTACACTGTACAAACCAAATCTGTTGTTATTCACTCTCCCTCACTGGGTTGGATCAAGGTTATCCTTAATAAAACCATCTCCAACCGAGTTGTAAACGTGAATTGCAACCCGGTTGGAAAAGTCTAAGCAGCGAGCCAAACGTTGGGGCACTGGGCTCATCCCAAAATCTTGGGACGAGGCCCAGCACCCCCAATCCCTTTTTTTTTTAATATTTTATTCTTCCAAATGTATTTCTTCCACCAATATAAATACCATGTTAGTAATCAAAATATCCACGTTGTAATTAGTTTTGTTATAATATGAAAAACTCCAATGTCGAAAATATGGATGTTTTAATTAATAACATGAGTATTTTAACTCCAATTCAAATGTTTTTAACTAATAGAATGGACGTTTCTACATAGAGATTGTCTTTCGTGAGACTTGCTCTTTTTAAAATATGGAGTAATTTTTATTTTCAGGTAATATATTTAAAAAAATATTAGTGTAATTTTGTTATAATTAATTAACAACATTTAAATCAATTAAAAACTAAAGTTTAAAATGACATGAATAACTGAGTTTCGAAGAAATATTAAAATAAATTAAATTTTGGGTCTCACCGTTGGAGTTAGAATAAGTGGAATGCTTATGTGGCGGAGAGAGTGGGTTGCAGTGAGCTGCAACTGATGGAGATGGTCTAAATGTTAATATTTATGATAATTAAGTTTTGAATGTTTATGACGGGAGAACAGTAAAAATGATCATGTAAGTATACTGGCACATACAGATTGACTATTGTTGGTTATGTCAATCCTAGTATAATATTTTCCTGAGTTTCACAAATCTAGTACATAGACTTGTACAAATCAATTCATGTGTGAATTTAAAGACGTGACGAATCAAACCAACAAAATAAGACGCTCTGGTCACGAAGTAACTATCACGGATTTCCATCCCCTATAGATGTTTAGTCCACCCAAAATTATTTGTTTTGGACTTGATATTGGTGGGCCTGATGCTTAATGGATCCGTAACACACTCTCACTATTTCCAAAACTCTAACTGATAGTCCTATAACACACTTGCACAATACACTTAAACACACATATAACCCATTTACCTGCCCCCTTTGTTTATCTCACATTGCCGCTAATGATATAAATCGAATTTTTTAACATGTGCATTCATATCGATCAGACGATCACTGTGTATGGATACGATTTGCGTTTAAAAAATAAATATTTGAAATTGAGCGTAGAGCGAAAAGGTGCAAGAGAAGCTGCGTGGCAACTTGCCGGGAAAATTGGGTTTTTTTAATTATTGCGATCATGCGATATATACTTTCAACAAAATTCAAAAAAGAGGTTAGATGTTAGAATGTTCATTTAGGAATTAGGACAATAAATACTTAGAAGATGAAAATTATGCATGAGTCCGTCAGGTTCATGACATGAAAAAATCCATTTACAGTTATTAAGCCCAAAAGGATACAAGTGAAGCCCAACACTCGCTTGCGGGCAACCAAAATTCAGGAAGAAACTCACGAGACTTGCAATCTTCACACAATTTTGAGAACCTTTACCTCGGTCGTTTTCAAGAATTTGTAAGAGTAACGTATAGTATTAGTATAATATTATATAATAATTTGTACAGTTTTGTGTATAAATTATTTAGTACAAAATCAATATTTCACTACGAACATATTAGTATATTTATGTTAACAAAAAACTAAATTAGTTCTTTTCACTAATCATTATTGACGTTGCCAATCATTGAACCTTTGTTACTATATAAGTTAGTTGATATCTTGACAACTCAACCATGCTTGCAGGCTTCACATAATTGTCAATGTCATCTCCAAAATTGTAGTAATAACATGATATTCCGACCGACCTCACGCTGAATATGCAATCAAATTACGAGTGCCAGTTGCATTTGGGTTGAAACTTGAATTGAGTTTTATGACTGTTTGTTATACAATTCAAATTGATAAAATTCAAGTATATAAAACAGGTCATTTAAATTGGATTTTGCCAATTCAGATGGTATACCAAACAGTCAGCTAACTCTTTATCGACTTTAACTAGTTAGATGTATATTTATATGAGTATATGACCACATGTTCACATTGACTATTACAAAACGATGATAATGTACAACTCACGATAAAACCGAACTTGTATACGTGGTGAGTAGCTAAGTTTGGATCCGGGTCCTGACAACTAATATGTTTATGACAAGAAAAAAGAAAAGAATGGAAAGGTACAATAAGGACTAGGACAAGTGTACGCAAACTAGCAAATCTACAGATATAGATTTCATGTTCTAATCTCTCCAACCACAATGAGGAAAAGCCAAAGTAAACACCAGTTGTTGTCTATAAATTTTTAAATATCTTCGGAATATTAAATGTGGAACAAGAAGTAAGGACTACATTAACTGAAAGAGGATAAAAAATGGAGTTGATTTTAGCTAGGGTGTCTAGGTGCATGAACATGTAGATGCCATCGACAAGGGTTGCATGTTCTTATGCCTGTGTTGCTTCAACTATAGACGTGTGCCTCCTCTCATTTTTTGGCCACAAACAAGTACGCCCTGGCTACAACAATTATAAGACCAACAGCTAGGCAATGTTGGGGCAATTTTCGCGTATCTGATTAGCTTCTCGTGACATGTAAATGTGTTGAGTTTGGACGACTAGGTTTCTATGAGCACTTGATAGTAAGTAGTTTGGACGACTTCTCATTGTTCGAAATGTCCAAACCAACAAATGTATAAGCTTGTTGCACATTCGGAATGTGGAGAATAGCTTGTTTTTCACATAAACATGTGTACCCCGGTCTTCACATCCACCCATACATACGTCGCCAGGAGATTCAGAGTCATATATCGGTAGAGAGTTTTAGCCATTTCAGAAAGAACAATAGAACAAGTGATAACTCATGAACTAGAAACGTTACTCGTAGTATACGTCTGGTAAACATAATTTTTACTTTACCCAACGTTTATTTTTGGCCTCAAACTAAACATGTCACACAAGGCATTATTCATCACTATTTCTTCACATCCCAACGGATTCGATGATGATCTTGTTAAATTCCGATTCACAGGAATAAGTCTTTTGAACGTGGTGGAAAAGGCAAAAGGACATGAGAAAGAAGTTAGGGACATGTTCCTAGCAATAAGGTTAGTAATAATGTGTAGGAAATAATTGGTGGCACTATAAATGATCGACAAGCAAAAAGTTGGAAGCAATGTGCAATTATGTTATGTGACACAAAGTAAGTTGATTTATAAGAATTCATTTGTCTGTATGACCCAGTGAACAGTATTAGCGTCTCGACGTTAACTATGTTGCCTAAATGTGGATCCCCATAACCTTAATAATTGCCCAAGTCTATCTCTTCAAATCTTTTACTCTCAATTCATACAAAATGAATAAAGAACAGTTCGACATAGAATTAATTCGTTATTGGAAAATCGTGTGAGGTAATGTCGGGTTGAATCTTCATACCAACAGTACTTTCAATTCATTTCAACACTATTATTTGATACGTTACGGTACATTCTTAGTAGAGTTTCCCGTTCGAACTAACCAAGATTTAGCCACTCGTTGTACGTCTCTTAGAGAGTAGCAGGAGGCAAAAGACGGATCACCTAACGATGTACGATCCAGCTGTTATGTTCATCCCTCTAATTTGGAGCATTAGCATCACACATATGAGAAATATCATACTTAAATCAAGTTCAGAATTGAGATTAATTAATATATGACGCACATGAATCAGTGTTCTCAATTATAATCATTTGGGTTAACTGTCATAACCAATCTTGTAATAGTTCGAAGGGTGATTAATTAAGATTGTTGATAATGGCATTTTTATATTGTGAGGTCACCTGCTTGATTCTTCAAGTTCAATCAAAAGTCAATTTGTATAAACTAATTTTTCGATTGACATATTTACCCACTACTCACGCATAGAGCCGCAATTGACTTTTTAACGTGCTTTAATTAGTGCTTACGGAGTTGGAGATTCTTTTAAACTTAGGTTAAACTAAGCTCATCAATAAACATGATCAATAACCTTAATTATCTGAACTTAATAAATACTACTATAGGATCTTATTGGGCAAAATGGTCAATATATTAAAGAAAGGCTGAATATCATCGATCTCTAGTAAGTTTGTACTAGCTATTGGCTATTGCCTCTAAATGTCGATTATGATCATCCACTAAAATTCAAGTCTATATTTTCTTTTATTAATAAGTTGTGATTTTCTATGAATAGATAGTCGTTCACCATTTTATTCCGTTAGATATTAAAATACTAAAATAAAAAATAAATAATTTAAAAAAATATCATTTCAATTAAAAAATATTATAGAAGGTAAATTGATTTTTTTATTTATATTTATATTTTAAAATTTAAATATTCATAAAGTGAAAGGACAACCGACTTACCACCTTGACAACACCTCATCGCTTTTTCGTCTTATGAATATTTAAATTAGAAAAAATATATATATATATGAATTAATTAAAATATTTAAATTTATCTTCTAAAATATTTTTAAAATTACAATAATATTTTTTAAGAATTATAATTTTTTAATTTTAGTTTTTTAAAATTTAACGTAATAAATATGTCAATTTTTTATTTACTGCTTGTTGTCAGGTAGGACGAAAACCTACCTGATCGTAAAAAAGTCTAGCAAATTTAATGGATTTTAATTGTCCATTAAAAATTAAAGAAGCTCGATAAAGACATAATGGAATTCATGTCTAAAAATACTCGAATGACATGAAATAACAACATTTAAGCCGATTCACTATTTCCAACTTAAGGATCCAGATCCTTTGGTAGTTAGGTAATCACATCTCAAACGATCTACTAATCGTTATCATTGGAACAATAAAGCGTCACGTAGTCAAAAGTTCTTTCCTTTTCCTTTCTCAAAATGTAAATTACACAAAATGACCGAGGGGTTGTTTTTTATACGATTCAAATAGATAAAATTCGATTCGAATGAAATACTGGTCATTTGAATCTTTGCCCATTTAAATCGTATAACAAACCGACCCTGAAATATTGTCTTCTAGTTTATTATAGGAATTTAAAGTCGGACCTATACAAAACAGGCCATTTGAATCGGGTTTTGTCCATTTGAATCGTATAACAAACAACTACTGAAATACTGACTTCTAGTTTATTATAATAATTTAAAATCGGACCTATTAATCTCATGAAATTGAAAACTTATTCAGGAGTGTAGTCAAGATTGGAGGTGAAACTTGAAATTATTAGAAGTATTACAAAATAAAATCATTCTTTTCTTTTTTTATAAATTTAAGGTATGCGAGTATTTCCTTAGGGACTAATTACCAAGTAAACACCGACTTGGTCAAAAGTTGAGAGCAGCAATACACGTGCATTCCTTGTAACATTAACATCACTGATAATAATTCATAGATGAGGACCAATGGGGAAGTAACATCAACTGGATAAGGTGGACCTGTTCAAACACTTAGCCAAACTTTATGGGCCATCCAGGGAAAACATCCTTTGTAATAATGATGCAATAAAGACCAAATTACTCTCAAACTTACTCTAATAGACATCATGGGACCAAAGAAAGCAAGTGAATTGGACATCCAAACAAACCTCTTCAGTCAACAAAACACAGCAAGTTCTATAGACATTTCCAGGAACTTTCATTACACATCGCATAAAAATCTTGCAACAAACAAACAAACAGTACAAAGAAAACTATAGCTTATTCATGCTATAACACCTTTAGCTCTTCTATCCCCTATAGCATTACTAGAATGACCATATCCTACTAACTTATTACAACCAAAGATAACGTAACGCCCGGTCTAACCAAGCGGTTAACATGAAAACACTCGGATCGTTATGTTAGGCTCTTCGGCCTTCACAACTAATGTAACATAAGACAGTGTATATAACTTGGATATTATACCCAACTTCTTCCTAGAACCACATTGGAACATCCTGCTTCGGCATGTTACTGTTCTGTCTTCGAACGCCAGGGAAATTCTCAGGATAATCGACCGAAGACATGTTAAATGGTGAATTAAACATCATTTGGAAATTTTCAGTTGGGTTGAGGTTGAAAGATGGAGTCATGAGCTTTCCCGAGTTGAACCGATCTTGTGTTGAGAATATAGGAGGATTGCTTGGGATGTTCTCCAGCATGATTCCTTGATTGTGACCATAGCTGATCTGCCCCTTATTGGATGTATCGCTGCAAGAATTACGTTGAATCTTGTTTCCTTGAACATTGTCATCGTACAAGGACATAAGCTCAGTGATCATTCTTTGCCCATCTTCAGGAACTCCAAGACCTGACAAGTCGAAAGAGGGTTGAGTTTGAGTAGGATGGTGGTTCACAGCTGGCTTTGGCTGAACAAATGATTGAGGAAAGACAGGCTTGACTTCATTTGTGTTGAAGCTTGAAATCCCAAACTCGGATGAACTTCTGTAGGCGCAAGAAATTTGATGGCTGTCTCTGGAAATTCTGTCTGCAAAACCATGACGGAGTTCACTATGTGGGCATGGAAGGAACTCGCAGGTGTAAACCTTCTGATCCACAATCAGGTTCGGTTCATTTACAAGCTTTCTCTTCTTGGAGAAATCCAAGTTGGTGATCGGTTCAGTTCTGATGCCAAGAGATTCTTGTTGAACCGGAAGAATCCTGTTTTGGAACTTATCCATCCCAAGATTCATCAAACTGAGAGGATTTGGTTTCTGCTCGTGTACATCAAAGCTAGACTCGTTTTCTGCCCCTTCAACATCATACTCACCATTATCATACGTGACATAACTACCACTACCACTGGACGAGTTCAGAGGCAGACACCTGTCAGGGTAAAGTTCTCGAGCCAATGCTTCCTCTTGGTTGATAATAGCCAGCCAAGTTGCACTCTCTTTAGCCGTCATCTTATCCTGCAAGCACTTGGACTGCCTAACCAATTTCCGGATCTTAGCAATATCCGGAGATATATGTTTGATAACCGCTGTTAAGACACCCACTTTCCACGCTTTTTTCAAATCATGTGGCTTCTTATAAGGCGGTGGGCCCTGCTCCTTCTGCAGTCCGAGCTGATGCCACCACTCTTCCTTGCCACTGGGCCACCAAGGAGGCGAAACACCCTTTTCCAGAGGAAACCGTCTCTGTGGGGGATCACAGTGCTGCATAAGGGCCGATAGGAGTGAACCAAGTGTAGTATCTTGGAGTTCTTGAAGAGTGTGCGGCGTTGGACCCACAGGATTAAACCCATCATTCTTTCCAGGGATCGCATTCTCCACTTGGTACTTCGCTATAGCAGCCGGTCCGTTCCTGTCAAAACGGACCTTATCCTTCCACCACTCTCGTAGATTGTCGGAAGCCCCGCTCACCGGTTTGCCTTTCTCAGGAATGATGCCATAAACAAAACCTTGAGCCTTGCAAACCTCCATCATCTTCAACATGTACTTCAAGATGCCGTCTTGAGCCCTGGACATCTTCTTCCTCCTTGCTTGCTCTTGCGACTGCCGCAGCTTAGCAACATCAAGACCTTCTTTGCCTTTATTCATCTCTTTCAGCCTTTTTATTCGCATCTTGTCCCTCCACACACGCCTCTCAAGCTCATCTACATCGATATCTTCATCTGTATAGTCATCCTCCACAACTGGCTCTTGCTCAGTCTCCATATCAGGATCTGGCTCAGAGGACTTTGGAGGACACATGCCTATGCCTGCTTCTTTCATAGGAGCTGAGGAGAAGAAATCAAAATCACCACAACCAAACCCCATATCTTCAAACATCATCATCTTTATGGCACAAGATTAAAAAACACAATTCTGATATTTGTGTAGAAGTTGAACTCTTGTTGTTCTACCCAGAGGTTGAGAAACAGATATTAAATAGGAAACCAGCAGCTCACACCTACAAAGATGGGATATGATCAGATTATGATAACTTCAAAGAAAAAAAGACAAAGAATGAAAGAATTATCTATTGGGAAAGGAAACATTTCAGATCACACAGTCAATGACCATATTACCGAATACAAAAACCCCTTTTTAATAACTTTAAAGCTGAAGGTGAAATATAACATCAATAATGAACAGAAACTTTAGCTGAAAGATAAAGAAGAGTAGAATTGTAGAAAGACATCCAGATCTGATCAGAGATTACACAGAAAGTCAAATGAAAACAGACTTTTTCCATGAGTTTATCTCATCAAGATTTTCACAATCCCATAAACTTTTTGCACTTCTTCATAAAAATCACTTCTTTACAAACAACACTTCACTATAAATTCAACAGCAATCAGCATCCAAAACTACCATCAGATACTTACATAGCTACACAACAGAACCATCAAAGAGATAAATCTTCTAGTCATTGAGTCGACTCTGTTGTTTACAAAGCTACAAACTAACCAAACAAAATCACTAGCCTAGAAAACTCAAGAAACAAGACTTTGCTCTTTGGACAATATATAGTTATACTTATATACCATGTTGATGAGCTACAGACTCAGCAAGAAGAAAGAACACGTCTTTATCCAAAACCCACCTCAAGAAAAGCAGTAAGAGCAAACATGGGGCAACAAATCAACCGAAAAATCATAACTTTGGGCTTACTGCGATAGACAATCCAATGAAATCAAATAGTAACACGGAAAGAAAGACAATTCTAAGAAGAAATGAAGAAGAATTTTCTGGAAATGAATTACTTCAGGTGATTACCTCACAAAGAGAATTGTTGTGTGGTCAAATCGAAGTTCTTTGCTCCACTGCAGAATATTGACCAGCTCACAGACAAGAGTTGAAGAAGAAGAAGAAGAAGAAGGAAAGAGAGAGGCAACCGGTATGAAGAAAATGATGCCAAAGGCTGCATAGTTTTTGTATTTATACACCAAAATTCTATCTATTTTTAATTACTTTTGTTTTTATAAGTCAAATAAATAATTAGAAAATTGTAATGTGAATAAAATAGGAGCATTATTATAGGGGTGTATGAGGAGGTGAGGGTGACCCCCATTGAATTTTTTAATTGTGAGGGGTTAATGACATAGGAATGGGATGGTTTGGTGTGTGATTTCGATTGTGAATTCAGAATTTAAAGTTTAAGGCAGGGTGTGTGAGTATGTAGGTTGGAGGCGAACTATTTAATTATCAGAAAATATGTTCAAAATTTTATTGGATCCAAGGCCTCGTATGCCCTTTCATAATCCGTCCATGGAACTATTTTCACATTTTGTTGAAATAAATTGTATTACTTGTAATCGTAGTAATTTTTAAAGTAATTCAAAATAAATTATTTATTCTGTGCAAGGTTCCATTTCATATTTATTAATTTATGTTAATTTCGGTATGAAGATAAATTAGTCCTAAAGCATAATGGAAAAGTAATTAAAATATATGTTATATATGTATAATCAATTATACTTAATTTACAATAATTTTTTAAAAGTTATTTTTACAGTATTTAATTATTTGTGAGTAGATTGTAGTCCGTTAAGAGTTTAAAAAGTTGAAAATAATGCAATGTGTTGCTTCTCTTATTGGTTTGGATGGTAATTTTGGAATATTCCTTATGCCATTTTATAGGGTTGTGTTTTATGTAGGGTATTCCTTATGCTATATTTTTTTCTTTTTACCAAGATGGATAATTCGTTTTTGCATATTCAATTTAAAAAATCAAACTTGAGCAATTAATTAGGTAGCAGTAAGAAATTGGCCAGATTCAAAGTTATGCATTTTTTTTTTATAATCAATTAATTGGATTGGAAGGTTTTTGGGACTTCGAATTCTCACTTATGTAATTTATGACTTGTGAATGTGAAACTATTTACTCTAGTTCTGGTTAATTACTGGTATTAACTACAAAGAAAGAACACTCATTGAAGACACATGCATGAATTTTCTGAAATGTGGAGTAAGAATCTAAGATCATTGCGACATAAGTACGAAAAACTGGCCAAGTACATCTATCAGATAGACCAGCAGGTAGCAACTGCATTATATGACATGATGTTCCACTCAATTTCAAATAACACATCTATCATAATGCTAGTAAACATATAATTCGAATCAATGATCGTTGGCTCAAATAGTGGAAAACATTGAGCTCACTTTTACAAAATATCGAATGTAAAAAGCATTGTTGAGAGAGTCGTCCTCTAAAAAGGGTTCGATAGTGTTCGAATGGATTAGTCGTATAAGTTGGATATCAGTGAGAAATTAAAAAAAGAACATATAATTCAAAAGAATTATGCAAATTCGATAAAAACAACCGGCGACTTGGTGTATGTTTGAACTCCAATCAAATCCCTCGTCAAACTTTGAGGAAAATAGGTTTGTTATGAATACCATTGGAAAATTGTAAGGTTGTTGGCGGAGCTGAGTAGTATTTTACTTGATTAATTTTTACAAACCTTGAAAATTTCAAGGGGCTGTTTGGAAAATAATGTAATCGGTCAATTTGACTCGATAAACAGTAATTTGGCCTAAAATACATTTCAAATACTATATTTCAATTTCATTCCAAACACAATTTTATCAAAATTCATTCAAATGACCATTCAAATTCTATACCAATCATTTCCCTATCTCCACTCGCAACCAATCCCGTGATTGATATATACTATAGGCCTCGAGTCGATATATATAACATTAATTTGTTACTCTTAGATAGATATCTAGATCCTGAATGAGGAAGCAACAAAAAAAATGCTGAAAACCATGATATGATGCAAGTGGGATAGATAGGAGTTGACAAAAGTTCTTTTTTCATTTGGATATGAATGAATACCATACACACACAAGCTTTAATTTGATTTGTAGGCAACTTGGCATGCATATATACTCTGCAACTTGATCAATATGCTCCAAACTTAGCCAAAAATAACCACAACACGCACATATGCATTTATTGCATGTCTATATAGGCAGCTAGTAGATGACAATTTCTTTAAACTTAATTTTAAAATAATAATTTTACTAGCTCCGATTTTAAAAAATTTAACAAATTAACTAGTTTATCATCTAAAAAAAACTATTGCAAAGTTTCATAGAATCCAACTATCAAGGTAAGCTGACTAGTTAGTTTGCCGTTTAATTTGTTTCTTACTTAATAAGCAATAAATCTAATATGGAATCAGAATGGATTGTTTTTCGAGATTTTTATATAGATAAAATTTTATATATTTGTATTTAATTATAAATATAATATATTAGGAATAAAATTAATGTAAGGGGCTGATTGGTATATAATTTAAATGGGCGTTTGGATGAATTTTGGTGAAATTGTGTTTAGAATGAAATTTTTATTTTTTTTATTTTTTTAATTAATTAACATGAAATATAATATTACAATTACAATTATTGAACAAGTCGAATTTATCAATAGATTCCAAATGCAAATCACCACCAATCTCTATTCAGAGAATATAATCACCCATTTCGGGGAATCGAACCCGTGACCTCATGGTTACGGGGTATCTCAGCTTGCCACTCGGCTACAAACGCTTTGACAAAATGTGAAATGTGTTTTTAATGAAACTGAAGTGGGGGTATTTGAAGTGTATTTTAGGTCAAGTCACTATTTATCGAGTTAAATGGAACGATTTAGATGCTATTTAGTTGCGATTATAACTAGTTATCTGGAAATCAATTTTGCTTCCTTCCATCCACGTACGGCGGCCAGTCACGATGGACTGCGGATACTAGAAAATAGTAAGTTAGAGTAATTAATTGAGATTATTAGTCGTTGATGATGACCTTGCTACAGTTTAGAGCACGTGGTATCGAATCAAATCAAGTAATCAAGCATATTAATTAAGTAGAGATGATACACCGAGATTAACGCATTACTTATAAATTTTATAAAATTAATTAAATTTAGATCACATACAAACTTGTATATTATATTCATGAGGCATTAATATCTTTAATAAGTAAATGCAAATTTTTTTTACACACTTATGTACATAAGTTAATTTAAAAAGTAACAAAATTTTATTGGATAAGTTGGCTTAGAACAACTTAAAATGAATAATTTATATACAAATGTAGATATGCACTATTTCTTGTAAGGTGTGAGTGCATCCATCATCTAGTAGTTAAAGGAGTTATGTGAGATAGTTATAAAAGTAAATATCTAACTATCCATCATATAGTAATATTTTAAAAAGAACGACGAATACTAATGTGCAAAAATGAAATACATATGCATGAAATGTCTTGATCTTGTTGATTGTCTTGATCTTGTTGATGGGTACAATACACACTCAGAAACCAAAATCTAAAACTATCCAAAAACCATTTACATCATCTAAACAATTCTGGCATAGTTTCTTTGTTTCAACCCAATTAACAACCGCAACGTTCACCTAGGCTGATACGACCATGTTTTACAAAACATATTTTGGACTGCATCTGTAAAACCACAGAAAGAGTGATGAGTGTAGTGTGACGTTGTGAGCGGAGAAAATTTGAAAGAACGTTTTTTTAATAGTCAATTGCTGAAGAATAGAGAAGAAGTGCTAAATAAAGTGCAATAGTGAATAAGATTTTGATGAGTGAAATGACACTCTAATATAATAATTAAAAATTTATTATATTATTGTAAATGGAGAAGAAGTGTTATAATTTTGTTGTTTAATTATATCATCAGTCTTTTGTATGTTAATTTGATTGATTATAACAGGTTCCGTCATGGACCGTCATTAGTCATTAGTGATTATAATACTCTTGTCGTGTTGAAGCGTAAACTGCAATTCTATTCATTAACGAAATGGATAAACCGCTAAACATCAAACACGTTCAACCGTCTGTTACACTATAAAGCCCAAGTTTCCCGGCCATTGAACAACGCTAAGACTCGCCCCAATGGGTCACCGCACGACGCCGCACCATCCTGTGGTGCGGAGGACGGTGCGGCGTCTACCACGTGTCAATGCCTTCTTTTATTTTATTTTCCGAATTCGAATTATATCCGTTTTAAAACGGTAATATCTCCAAAAATACGAAATAAAAAAAAATCACCAACGGCTATGTTTTTTCAAGATTTATAAAATGAGACCAATCTTTATATTTTTTACTTCATCCCATCTCCAACTCCTATTTCTCTCTTAATTAAACTTAAAAAACTCTCTTCTCCCAAAGCACCATTTCCACTTTCATTTTCCGGCGAGATGGACGCAGAGTATTTTTAGTGGTTGAAATAAAACAAACCCCAAAAATACCATAAGTACATGCAAGCTCACTTCGAAAACACGGTTTTCCCACCCCAACCGAGTCCCCAAACGAGTGTCGTTCGACCTTTCTTCCAAGATCCCTACACTCAAAATTACCAATCTCCATCCTCCCAAACACCAATTTTTCATAAACACCGGAAGAAGAGGTCGTGATGGAGACACAGCTGGAAAAACAACCGATTCGGAGGCGTGGGAAAGCCAAAGCCACCAAAGGAGCGGCAACCAACACAACAACCGGACGGAACAACCCATACAACGAGAGTGGGGATTTGGGGCTCATCTCAGCCTACATGGAGGTTAGTCAAAATGCTATTGTTAGAACGGATCAGAAGTATTGTAAATCGTTCCGTCTTGTTGCGGAGAAGTATGAGGATATCAAGAGGGTAGGAATGATGACCGGGATGGATAAATTACATTCTCATGATTCGCTTCGTGGAAGATGGGGGCGGCTAAGAGATGACATAAATCATTGGATGATTTGTGTGGAGCG
>JAYMSP010000986.1:0-37935 GCA_036897095.1 Plantago elongata | reverse complement strand
TATATATAATTTAAACAAAAAATTATATTATTAATCCTAGACAATCAATAAACCCTAAACCCTAAGAAATTTCTAACGGAATTGGCTATTCTGTTAGAAAATAAAATACAATACAGTTATATCGTGCCCCCAAATACAGATCGTCCTTCATCTTCATCTCCTTTCTATCTCTCTCACTCCTTTGTTCATCTTTATCAACTGCTCCCAAATCTTTCAATTTCTCTGCCAATTCGCCAACGCCAACACTCGTACTCACCGATATCACGTAACAAGACCTCAATTTCGACCTACTTGTAGCAACCATTCGACCCGATCGATTTCGTCTGCGGTTCCGCTTCCGGTGAGTCTCTCCTCTTTCAATTCGATTTCTAATCGATTTCTGGGTTTGATAATCTTGTATTTTTGGATTCCGATTGTCGATTTGAGAGTTATGTATAATCTTGTATGTTGTCATTATATTTGCTGGTTTCGATTATCTGATTGTTTTCCTTCAGTTTTAAGCTTCATTCATTCAATGTAATGTTCAAATGTTCAAATGCTTGCGATTTCTGACTGATGTTCAGTGTAATGTTCAATCTAAAACAATGTCTTTCTTGTTTTGAATATTATCTGTTTTTGTGATGGTTGACTTAAAGATGATTGTGTTTATTGTTTGTGGGTTTATGTCGACAAGGGCATAGTTGATTGTGTTTCATGGTGATTGAGCTATTGTGAGGTTACAACTCACAACTGTTTGTATTCAACTGTTCATAGGTCAGTGATACTGTAATTTTTTAACAATGTTAGTGTGTCAGGAGTCAGGATATGTCCAAGAAAAGGGATTATTTGGTTCTAGTTCTCTTTGGTGTTTTGTGTTAGGTAATATGTTTGATGTTTGTGGTATTAATGTAGTGTAGACGGATACGTGTTGTAATTGAGTTTAGGGCAATCTGAATTATGGGAGCTGATTATGTTCTTTCTGATGACGATCTAGCACAAGTTTTCTGAGCTTGTCCCACGTAAAGAACATAGGTTTGGCATTTCGTGTAGTATCGGTACCTTCAATGTAGCAACATGATTGATGTTATTCTGTTGTTGAAGGAGAGCTCAAGTGGTGATGTTTAGAACTTGGGATTTGTTTAAAGTTGATACTGTTTAATTGCTGAAAAATAAGTTGTTTACTTAGCTTAGACTCCTAGGTTGACTGTGTAAACTACATGTTGGAATACACAGATAATGATTGTTAGCTGTGGTTTAATATATGAAATGAACACCCTCTGGGAAGGTCACCATGTTTTCCCTTGACATCTTTTTCATACTGTTCCATTGCTCACGTCATTAAGGTTTATTTCTTGATAAGATGTAGTGTTTCAAGAGGTGAAATCTCTGGTTTACTGAAAATTCAATATAGTTAAACCACCAAGGTTCCCCGGGAACTAAATGCACAAGTGACAACTCATCCCCAAAAATCTCTTGTGATGCTCTAATCAAAGTGATATATGACGTTCTGTCTTATTTTGTTATATGTATGGAATGCTCAAGTTAGGAATGATGTGACTGTGGTGGTACGTTTGAAAGTTAATTGGCCTGGAAAATTCTTCAGATATAAAGGTTGACGTGAGATTATAAGTAGCTCCTGCTAGTTTTAGGAATCTAATTTTGAAAATATGAAAATCATGCATTTGCTCATTCCTACATTAAACTTTAAAAGTTCTTACAAATAAGCTGGTGCAAGGCCTGTACTATGGATTTAGTGTGGGTTAGATAAATTTAATTCTGCATCTAAGATCAGAGTTGTTATCAAGGCTTTTATTGCTTTAGTTCAGGGTGTGTATGGTTATAAGATAGATTACGCGTGTTACCAAATTCCTTATCTCTTAAATCAGAACTGGAATCTTTTATTCCGGGCATTGTCTAATGGGGCATATCTCTTCAATAATTGTTTTGATTTATCCGAGGGTGAATTTCCATTCTGCTATTTATAAATTGACAAGTACGACATAGCTAACGAAATCAAACTTTACTTTGTAAATGGTCTATCAAGTTTTATTCGTTGTGTAGATCAACCTTAAGATTTGTTTTCATTAGTTCTAAATGTGATATAGAGTAGATCAAAACAGTATTTTGGCATGTATTTGAGCTTACTGTTGTTGACTTGTCATCTGAGATTAAAGTACAAAGAAAGCTAACTTTCTAAGTTGAACCTGCCTAGGCCATATCTGTGAACTATTACATCTGTATATCCTTGTGCTGTATGCTTTCCTTCTGCTTATTTTGGGAGTTGTAGATCAGGAGTAGTTTCTCATTGTTATATGTCAGCACTGAAGATGTTTTTTACAAACAAATGTCACTTGCTTTCTGTCATATGTATTCCTTCTTTATTTCTGCACTTGGTAAACTATTATGTGTATGTTAGATATTTATAACTTAGTTTTAACATTTCTCCTCTCTATTGGCAGGGGATATTCATGGTCAATATTCTGATCTTCTAAGGCTTTTTGAGTATGGTGGTTTACCCCCAAAATCTAACTATTTGTTCCTGGGGGATTATGTGGATCGTGGGAAGCAAAGTCTAGAAACAATTTGCCTTCTACTTGCTTATAAAATAAAGTACCCTGAGAACTTTTTCTTGCTAAGGGGCAACCATGAGTGTGCTTCGGTGAATCGCATCTATGGCTTTTATGATGAGTGCAAAAGGAGGTTTAATGTAAGACTCTGGAAAGTGTTCACTGACTGTTTCAACTGTATACCTGTGGCGGCTCTTATTGACGAGAAGATCTTGTGCATGCATGGAGGACTCTCACCTGATCTGCATAATTTGGACCAGATCAGAAATCTGCAACGACCAACTGATGTTCCAGAAACTGGTTTGCTCTGTGATTTATTATGGTCAGATCCTAGTAAAGATGTTAAAGGATGGGGAATGAATGACAGGGGTGTCTCATATACATTTGGTCATGATAAGGTCACAGAATTTCTGGAAAAGCAGGACTTGGATCTTATATGCCGTGCACACCAGGTTTGAGTTGTATCTCATCTGTTCTGTTGAACTCTATCAAACACAGATAGAATGAAGATTTCTGTTTTGTCTTGTAAAACTTGAATACCATGAGTAATTTTTCTATGCTGTCATTAAATTTGTCGCAGGTTGTTGAAGATGGATACGAGTTCTTTGCTGATAGACAACTTGTCACAATATTCTCAGCTCCAAATTACTGTGGAGAGTTCGATAATGCTGGTGCAATGATGAGTGTGGATGAAACTTTGATGTGTTCTTTTCAAATATTGAAGCCTGCAGAAAAGAAGCCCAAGTTTGGATTTGGGAGCAGTACAACTACAGCCAAGGCAGGGACGCCCCTGTCGAAAACAAAGGTACCAGGTTTCAAAGCACAACTGTGATCAAATTGAACAACTGAACAAGATTCCGATCGAGAGTCCTAGATGCAAGTAAACATATGTCACTGCCCAGTTCATCTAATTAGCTCGCATCAATGCATAATCTGATATTAGGGAGTCACAATAAAGAAAAAGTTTGGATAAGCATTAGTTATGTTTAAAATTTGCCTGTTGGCATTATATCCAAAATATATCACGTGCAAAACTTGATGATGTTGGTTCATGATGTAGTATATTGATGGCATCCATCAGTTTTTTCTATAGATGGAGTTTCATGTGGTTACTATGTTTGAAAAGTATATGGATTGTGTAATTATGTTCACCTATCTGAAGTTGCTTGACATAAATTCTTGCTCCCATTGCAGTCGTTTCTTGGTGCTAAAATAGGATGACGTCCATTAAGTTAAGATTGTGAGAAGGCTGCTTGTGGAGAGTTATGATGTTCATGTGAAGGGGGCTTTTAAGTTTTGAAGTTGTCATCTTTCCATGTAAGGAGTTGGCAAGAAGAAAAATTAGGTGCAAAAGATTTGTTCGTAGAATGTAAATTGGAAAGGCTGCTGTAATAAGGTTTACCTAATGTGTTATTCCAGGCAGTTCTAATGGGGCATAAATGGTTAATTCATGGAAACCAAAAGCTGATGATCTTGTTGAACGGGAAAAAAAACCTATATTGTTTTTTCTAAAGCCTTGTGACGGTGATGATGCAGTGACGTAATGTGGATTGATGCAACACATAGACAATCGTACTTTTGCTTGCTTCAGTCTTGAAAATTTGTTGTATAGTGCTTTGCTATCTTGTAGAGGGCTGATTTTGTTGTTTTCAGTTTAAGCTGAGTGTAAGTTGAGTGTCATACTCATGTTGCAGGTACTCCTATGCTCATAAGTCTTTACAATATGACAAGTACTGGTCGTTACTAGCTGTAGAGCCACTAACTACTAGATCCTTCATAGGTTCTCCGAATTGCCGATTGTCGGAACTCTTATCGGATGTTTGGATGAGCATCTTTGTTCGCAGTTTGCTTACTGACTCTGGGATCTCTTATTCTATGTAAGCACCTGCATTTTTTTGTCACTGTTTCTGAGATATTTCAGTGTATCAATTGCCTGCCCAAGTGGAGTGTGGGAATGTAATCTCGCCTAAAAAGGACATGCACAGCCCGTTATAGGTGCCCTAGAATCGACGCTACTACTATGCCAATGACACTGCCGGCATCAGATATTTACATTTCTAAGAAAGTATGGCTTTCAGTTTGGTCTCAATCTTTTCTACTTGGCTAACCCACCATTAGAATCATCATGGCAAAGGATATACCACTCTGCTTCCGATTTCCCTTCTACAACCTGTCCGCTAATTTATTCCTGATCATGTCGAAAGGTGCTGTGTGCATTGGTTTACCCTTGAATTGCTTTCAGCACTGACCTCTTCAGACTCGGTTTAGCAATACTATCTAAATAGTTAGTTTTGTGGAAGTGCTTGCTAAATTAGCTGATAAACTACTCCCTCCGTACCGAATATCTTCATACGGTTAACATGTAAAGTTAGCAGATAATGTGCTGGTTTGAAACACATCTTTCTAATGTGCAGATAATTCTCTGAACACATATAATACACAATAGAATAACATCAACAAATTATTTATTCACATCAATGACTTCTTGAGTCGAAAAACATCTGAGCTGTTGTTTCAACTCTGCATTCGTAAACTGTTGAGTATTTTCCAACATCACTGATCTCACTAAATAATAATAGTTTCAGAAGCATATACCATAAATGTTCCCAACTGTCACGAGCATTGAGTCCCTATAAGTATCCAGGCTAGCTAATCAAGATTTATGAACCAAACACACTTGAACATTTTACTGAATAGTAACTATGGCTCGTGAACATTTGCAAGTTCTTGATGCACTTGATGTAGCCAAGACACAGCTTTACCATTTCACAGCAATTGTGATAGCTGGAATGGAATTTTTCACTGATGCATATGACCTGTTTGCCATCGCCTTGGTCACAAAGTTACTTGGACGGATATACTGCACAGTCCCGACTGCACCCAGGCCTGGGATTCTACCACCCAGAGTCTCGTCCTCTGTTACGGGCGTGGCCCTTGTTGGGACGCTTACCGGGCAGCTGTTTTTTGGGTGGCTTGGTGACAAGATGGGATGTAAGAAAGTTTACGGTGTGACTCTTGTTCTCATGATTGTGTGCTCTCTCGCCTCGGGGCTTTCTTTTGGGAGCACACTAAAGGGTGTCATGGCAACGTTGTGCTTCTTCGTGTTCTGGTTGGGGTTTGGGATCGGGGGTGACTATCCGCTTTCTGCTACAATTATGTCCGAATATGCAAATAAGAAGACGCGTGGTGCATTCATAGCAGCTGTGTTTGCTATGCAGAGATTTGGAATTCTTACTAGCGGAATTGTTGCACTGTTTGTCTCCGTGTCATTTGATCATGCCTTTGCTGCACCTACTTATGAACAGAACACGGCTGCCTCAACTGTGCCACAAGCTGACTTTATCTGGCGTATAATTCTCATGTTTGGAGTGATACCTGCAGCTGCGACGTTCTATTGGCGTATGAAGATGCCTGAAACCGCACGTTACACAGCCCTGGTCGCGAAGAATGCCAAACAGGCTGCGAAAGACATGGCAAAGGTCTTGAATGTGGAACTAGAGGCAGAGGAGGAAAAACTGGAGAATATAACTGAAAAGCCTTCGAATACTTACAGCTTGTTTTCGAAAGAGTTCCTCAGACGCCATGGACTGCATTTTCTAGGAACTTCTTCCACTTGGTTTCCACTAGACATAGCCTTCTACAGCAGCAATCTCTTCCAGAAAGACTACTAAGCGCTGTAGGATGGATTCCACCTGCCCAATCGATGACAGTGCACGAAATTTACCGCATCGCAAGAGCTCAGACACTTATCGCGCTATTTAGCACCGTGCCAGGCTACTGGTTCACCGTGGCTATTAATCGATGTAATCGGACGGTTTGCCATCAAGCTCATGGGATTCTTTTTCATGACAGTGTTCATGTTTGCTCTGGCTATCCCTTACCACCACTGGACTATTAGGGAAAACAGAATCGGCTTTGTGATTATGTACGCCCTGACATTCTTCTTGGCAAACTTTGGGCCCAATGCTACTACATTTGTTGTCCCGGCTGAGATTTTCCCCGCCCGGTAGAGGTCCATGTGCTACGGGATATCAGCAGCTGCTGGGAAAGCAGAAGCATTCGGTTTCTTGTACACAGCTCAGTCAGAGGATCCTATGAAGAGGGACCACGGTTATCCGGCTGGCATAGGCATCAGGTACACACTCATCGTTCTCGGATGTGTTAATGCATTAGGATTTGTTTTCACTTTCTTGGTGCCGGAACCGAATGGGAAGTCGCTGGAGGAGTTATCTGGAGAAAATGAGGGTAATTCTGGGACCATGGAACAAAGTGATCATACTTCCCACAAGACAGTTCCAGTCTAAGAATATGTTTTGAGATTTGAAGTCTGTACAAGTATCGGTCGAACATATACAAATAGTTAAAGTTAGATGTTGTGTAGCGTATGTAAGGATCTGCCCTGTGTGTTGTGTGATATTGTCGTGTGTACTATCTTCATTTTAGTCCAGTACTGGACTTAATAAATTAATATCACATTTTAAATATCCATACATTATTAAAATATAACTCAATTCAAGTTAATAAAAAAATATAATTTCAAACACCTCAACTAAAGTTCTATACTAAACGGTAGATATACAATTTGGATTGATAATTACGTAATACTATCACACAGTACTATTTTATAGCAAAATATATATTTAAATGTTGTGAGTCCGTCTTGCGAGAGTCTCTTACATTTCGAATAGTTTCGAAAGTCCCCTCAAAATGATGAAACTAGATAATTATACATTTTATTCGCAACTTCACTTTTAATGATTTTTCACGGATCTTTTGACCCGGATTCACTAAAAACGGATCAAATAAAAACTAGATAATATAATGTAAAAACTAAACAAAAGTGTAAATTTAATATAATGTAAAAATTAAAAAATTCCTTTTGTAAACTAGACAATATAATGCAAAAACTTGACAATATAAATTATACTGAATGAAATTTAAGTACAAGTAATAAAATTAAACAAATCATTTATAAAACTAGACAATATAGTTACAAAATTAGAAGATATGTTATAAAAACTACACAATACATACTAAAAATAGACGGTTCAATAGAAATGCACAACATAAAGATATAACATGAAAAACTAGAACAAATATTGGTAAAAACTAAAAATATTGGTAAAAACTAAAACACACGCTATTTATATAAAAATTAGATAACATGAGTTAAAAATTAGGGGTGTTTCCGAACTCTCCGAAAGTATGGGGCTTTTATGAAACTTAGTTTTATATTGTTCATTTTTAATTTTTACGATCTTCATACAAACTTCTACCTCCACATATACGGACTAGCATTATACTTATTCGGATCTTTTAAAAACTTGCTATGAAGATTTTTAACCAAACTTTAATTATAAATTACCTCAAACGATAATAAAAGTAAGATAAAATTATGTTATGAAAATATTTTAAAGTATATTTTATTAATATAATTTTATTTCATATTTCTTATGTATAATTTATGAATAATTTGCAGGTAAAGTTTAAAAAAGAAATTATTTGGAGGAAGATTTTAAAAGACGAGGTAGTAAAGTTTGTGGGGCTTTTATATTAAATATTGGCGATAAGGTGATCGCCTTTTCTCCTTATGAATATTTAAATTAGAAAAATGTCAATATTAATAAAAATATTTAATTTATCTTTTAAAATATTTTTAAAATTAAAATAATATTTATTAAGAATTTTTTATATTTTTAATTTTAATATTTTAAAATTTAACGGAATAAATATGTTACTTTTATTTTTATTCGTAGGTTTTGGCTAAAGTCTGACTGACTTAGAAAAGTTAAGTTTGTGTCCTATTCCTTGCTAGTACGATTTTACAAGTATTATCCTGGAATGAAAACGAATTGCCTGGTAGACCTCCGACAATTGGATAACAGGACATTGTCCAAAGCACCAAGATTAGATGAATGGTTAGTCCTACTTAGGCCACCTTTCAAGTGCTTACGAATGATTAACAAGTTTAATAATAATCTATTCTAACAACTGCAGTACTGGACGTCCAAAGACTAGAGACACTTACGGAAAGTCAATTGTTATGATTACAACGCAATTGTCTAATAATCTTCGTCTTAGGAAGAGGATTATGCGTCTTTGTCTTGAAGGAAAAATACTAGAGTTTGCCGGACTGATACGCATTGAGCTAATAAACATGATTAGTAGTAGATGTTCTCACCTAACTTGCATACAATACAATAATGTAAGGCTTTTAGACAATATTATAATAGATTAGTTTATGACCAATTTTGATACTCAAATGTTATAATTTCACAAACTTAGACGGTTCACTACGGTGCAATCGTGGGAAATTGATTGCGACTCCACAATCGTGTCACGACCAACTCTCATGCATGCAGCCGTCGATCGGTTGCTAGTTACCTCTTTGTGGGCCCCACGTGGGTCCAACTTTTTTATTTATTTCTTATTTTTTAAATTATTTTATTATTTAAAAAATATAAAAATTATACCGTCGTTTATATTTTTTCGAGATCTATTAAACGAGATCAGTGAAGATATAAATGTCACCTCTTGTTCGTATACATTCGTATTTTTACTATTACATTATTCTACTCGTTTTTTCAATAAAAACGTCTCTTTTCGCTTCAAATTTCCAATATTCACATTAATATAACTAAACTAAAAAAATAAAAAATAAATTAAAAATACCCACGATCACCCTCCACGACAAATATCACAGTGCGAAAATTGATCGTGAGGCACGATTGCGGAGCAACCGATCACCTACGACCACTCCACAACCAAAATCACAACGGACGGTCTTAGAGAAGAAAGTTCACTGAGTTTTTAACAAGTCACATAGTGGCGCGTTTGGTATGGAAACACTACTGTGATCAATGGACCGGGATCTTTGTTCTCTCCTTTTGAGTAAACTATTCCAGTAATTTTCCAGAACATATTACAGAAGGCAGATCTATGATTGCAAAACAGTTTGTTTAATTGAAGATATCCATTTGTTCCACAACTTGCCACAATATGAAATAAAGAACCTTTAGTAAGTGGACATGCTATTATGCCAATGCTAATGATGATGAGAATCTTTCGTAACCAACAGAACCAGTGCGCAATAGGAACATATATTTTCTGCAAAGATTAGATGTAAACTCAAAGGTCTCTGCCAAGATTAGAAACTTGGATCATAACGATCTTCATTCTTTCATGTATTATGTATTATGTATTAGTAAGAAATCCCAAGATTAGATGTTAACTCAAAGGTTGAACCTGCCACCATCGAATAATCAACTTCCGGTGGCTAGATCTCACAAAAGAAGGTAAATTCACTAAGCTCGCAAACATCGCCAAAATATGGAAGCTGCTGCTAGGAAACCTTCATTCCAAATCCACACTATAAACAAGAGTGTCTGCAGCCGAATAGTACTGCATAGGTTGAAAAACTAAAACAGGAACCAGAGCCAAGTGAGCTATATTGGCACTTCAACGCCCTGGATCGAAACTTAAACTCAACTCTAGGCACAATTTCTACAATTTCATCTGTGCAGAGTATCATAGCAATACTACCAGAACTAGAGGGGTAAACAAACCAGGTAGACTATAAATACTCTGCCTACTATGGTTCTACTAGCTATATAACTGATGCATCTTCTCAGCCATGAAACTCCACTTGCCTAGAGTCTCCGCAGCTAGTCATCCAGGAATGCTCTGCTCAAATAACCCCATTGAGGATTTCAGTATCAAGTTTCAAAGAAAACAATTTTAAGAAATTGACAGCTAGAAGAAGCACAAACCGTAATGCTTAGTTCTAGTAATCATAACAATGACTGTTTCGGACAATAACAAGGGAGATTGGACAATGACTCTTCGTTACTTCTTCATCGAACTTAGTGTATATACTAAATGAGCCTTCGTGCATTGATACTGCACCGCATATCGTCACAAAGACCCTTCCGTATTCCAGTAGAGGGCCTCAGATTTCTTCAAGCCAGATAACAAACTCTAGCCTAATAGACGAAGCAAGGGCAATTTTCAATGAACTACATACTAGTAGTAGTCACTAGATAACTTAAAATTTTCAATGACCTCACAATTCTAATCCTATATAATCCAGCGTAAACTACCTAACTAACTTACAGACATTTCAATTTAATTTCATATCTCATCAAACAACAATTGCATACAACAGGTACAAGAAAACAAATAATACAGCACACTACACAACAAAATCGAAAATTTTGCTTACTTAGAACTTGTTCAGCTGAGAACCTCCTGGAAACATCCTTGCAAAGCATCCTCCTCAACAAGTCCTTAGCCTCCGACGACACAGTTCCGAAAACACTCCTTGGAAACCTCAAGTTCCCCCTGATCACCGCCTCGAAAATCTCCTTGGCAGATTCCCCGTAAAAAGGCGGTATCCCTGCCAGCATTATGTACAAAATAACACCAGCACTCCACACATCAACCTTCTCATTGTAATCACTCCCTATCACCACCTCAGGAGCCACATAATACGGCGTCCCTACCACACCAGACATCAGATCCCCACTCCGGAAACACTCCGCCGAACCGAAATCGGCTAGTTTCAGTTCACCACAGTCATCAAACAGAACGTTATCCGGCTTTATATCCCTGTGAGCTACTCCACGAGCATGGCAATGAGCTATTGCCTCCATCAATGGAATCTGCAATCCACAAAATCTACGTCAATTCAATCAAATCAAACCAAATCAAATCATCCACATCATCAAAATAATCAATCATATTCATATCAAACTCTACAAAAATCTCAAAAACGAATTCCCTGCTTTTTAGGAGAAAACAAAACAAAACAAACACAGTACGATTAGAATATTCTAGGTCTAATTCTAACAGAAATCAGATCACGAAATCGACGGTGACTGACCATGACTCTAACAGAGTCCGATTCGGAGAAAACACCGTGACTCCGAATCCGTTCGTACAGGTCCGACGAACCGCAATACTCGAGAACAATGTGAAGCGACTCGTCATCCTCATACACATCGAAGATCTGGACCACATTCCGATGACCGGATGCGAGTTGCATGAGCTTGGTCTCGTTGAAGAGGCATTGGGTCTCAATGGCGTCGTTTTGAACGAGGCGTTTGTCGATGGACTTGACGGCGGCGCGGTGGCCGGTGTTGGCGGAGTGGCAGAGGTGAACGACGCCGTATCTGCCACGGCCGATCGGGTTGGTGGTGGAAAGTGTGTAGTCTCGGTTGAGAGCTTCAGTCATTACTTCTGTTCTGGAGAGGAAGGCAGAAATAATGGGATTGTACGGTGTGTGGGGTATAAATATTATGGATTGTTTGGCAGTTGGAATTTAATTTTGGGGCGGAATATTCGAGTTTTGATTGGCCAATGGGGTGTTGCCGCGTGGTGGCGGGATCTAACGGAGTTTATTAAAGGTCGTTTACTTTGTGGTGAGATGGATTGTTTTGTTTTGTTTTGTTAAGTTTCGGATTTTGGGGTGTTTCGTTGAGTTTGGCTCCTTTTCCCCAAGGGCATGTTTCGCATGAGGTATTTGAGGGGGGTTTGGATTCAAATCCATCCAATTATTTTGTTTGGTTGCATTTGAATAGTTCGGTGAGCTAGACATTTCGAAACTTTGCTATTAGATTTTTGGATTCTAGTGTTGGTGAAATACCAAGGCAGAGTAGGTATTTCGAAATGATCAATTTGAGGGATTTCAGATGAAAACTAAAGTGACCAGCATAACCTTGTGATGGAAAATTAATTACAAAAATACCAACTAACGGACAAACCGTCTCCCAACGTATGAAATCGACATTACAGGCTGTTTTTTCATTTGTTTTTTAACTTTTTTTGTTTTGTCCAATTTCAAATGCGAATAACTTGAAAAATATAAAAAAGTCAAAATATAAATAAAAATCACCAACAGGTTAATCGTTTCGAAATTTACAAATAGAAACCACTCTCTACTATATTTGAATCATTCCATCTCAAACTCATTTTTCTCTCTTAATTAAACTTAAATTGTAAAACAACTCTAAATGTGCAATTTTAATAATTACGACTTCTAATCACTCTTACAATATGCTTTTAGAAAAATAAAAAATATTTTTCTTTGGATTTCAATGGAGTTTTGAACCTTAATAAGTTATAAAACGACTTTAAAAAATGCAATTTTGTTCATTTCAACTTATAAACACTCTTATGTTTTTTATGCATTACTTTTTGTTTCTTCTATGCTCTATTAAGTTGTTTTACAGATTATTTGTCCAACTGATTAGGCTTAAACCACGTACTTATAATTGTTTTATGATTAATTATGAACTCATTTATACGTAATGATAAATCAATATCTGCCAGAACAACTCATTTGCGTATACTATATAAATGTAAGCCGAATGGATATATAATAAATAAGATTTCATGCTTTTAGTTGGCGGGAAAATTCAAATGAAATACGAAATGATCAAATTAGAGATTTCGCAACAACAAAATGAAGTGCCAAACATTTTATTTCACAAAGAGGAATGTTAATTATAACTACCATTCATAATTTTTGAAATACATAGTTGAATTACCTGTTTCATCAAATAAGGTATTTGCATCATAAACTGTGCAAATGACAACTACAAAAAAACTCAACTAAACGAACATTTGAGGGATCAACTACAAAGCTCATTCACATTCTATTTAGATATGGGCCACAAATCTCCACCCAATTTTGATCATTTCAACCAAACCGGCCCTAAAGAACATAGAATTTGTTATTTGTTGATATAATATAAATCATCTAGGTTTTTGTTTATTATTTCTTAAAAGTGTGTACATTATTATATGCATCTACTCATGTAGATTTTTGTTTATTATTTCGTATAAGTGTATATATTATTATGTGCATCTACATTGCTTTCGCAATTGTGTGCATTTCCGTTGCTTTTGCGTTTAATGTACATTGTTGTAATTATATCAGATGAGAATATTAGTTTATACTTCTTTTATTTTAATTTAACTTTACATTGATTCGTACATAAATTTTTAAGATAAAGTAAATAAAGTAGAAGAAGCTATGATTAAAGTATGATATAGTTTGGATAGAATAATAAATAAAATAAGAAATATGTAAATAAAGTAGTCGATATATTTTTCATTTAAGAATTGAGAAGTTGATTTTGAAACGGATTAAAATGAAAAATGAGAAGTTGAGTTAGAGACGGATTAAAACTCGTGTTCTCTTCAACTGAAAATCACTCCAGTTCAATTCAATTTAGTTCAGTTCAATTCAGTTCAGTTCATTTCAACTCTATTTAGTTATAATTTATACTACACTTCAGTTCAACTTCCTTTAATTCAGTTCAATAACTTTCAGTTGAAGAGAATATAGTCTAAAACTAGTTTTTTGTTGTATTTCGAATAAAAACAATTGTAAATATACATATTACGCTCTCCGTTCCTTTAAAAACTATTCATTTTTTACTTTAACCGATTAAAGATTCCAACGGTCATAATTTATGATATGAGTTTATTAAATTATTTACTATTGTCGTTTGAGAGTAATTAAAGGTTAAAGTCAAAGTTCGTTGATCGGTTAAAAGTAAAATGAAAATGTTTTTGAAAAAGCAAAGAGAGTATTAATACTACCAAACAAATCGTTAAGAATGATTTAACATTGCAGAACTAGCAAAAACAAATTAATTTTTTAAGGGCAAGTAAACGGCGTTAAAAGGGATCCTCAAATTTTAGTTAGTGGAATCAAATCATTCTGATGGGAAAAGATGACGAAAGAATCGGACTTAATACGGAACTATAGTACTGTACCTAACTTTGAGGATCCGTACATTACACTCCATGCTCATGCTCTACTCAAACTCCACCACCTGTCTCAATAATTCCAATACTAGATTGCCCCTATCTTTGTGTTTTCGACTTTAGTTTATATAGTTCGACATATATGGTATGCTAACATTATTAATTCATCGATTACCTTCTTATCCGTGGGCTCGTTTCAATCTCATTGAGGAGGTCCAATAAGTGAATAATTAATATTTGTGTGTTTATTAACGGTGTGATTCAATCCTTCAACCTTCTATGTTCTTATGCATGAAATAATTCCATTTCATCTACAAGCTCGAACTTGTAGAGAGTTGTGAAATAATTCCATCTCATCTACTAGTCATCTTGAACACTTCCCCGCACGTGTGGACAATTTTAACACACACACACACACACACACACACACACGCGCGCACACACACACACACACACATATATATATATATATATATATATATATATATATGTTAAAATTGTCCACAAGTGCGGGGAAGTGTTCAAGATTATATTAGTACTTCAACACTCCCCGCACTCATGCCGGATTTCAACCTCTTTGGAAGGCCATTCAAATGGAAATTTAATATGGGGCGGGGATTGTTTCAATGGGATTCGATCGAACTTGCAAATAGTTGTGGAATCTAGTATATATATTAATACTCCAACACCCACTCCACTTATCCCCGCGCACTCGTGGCTGATTTTGATATAATTCCATCTCATCTAAAAGCTCGAACTTGTAGAAAGTTGTGCAATCTAATCATATTATTCATATATATTAATACTCCAACACCTCCCCCACTAGTGGTCGATTTTGATAGAATTCCATCTCATTTAAAAGCTCGAACTTGTAGAGAGTTGTGGAATCTAATCATATATATTAATACTCTAACGCTCCTCCGCACTTATGGTCGATTTCGACCTCTTTGGAGAATTTATTCGAGTGAAAATTTAATATGAAGTGGAGATTGGCTCATTGGAGATTCGAATCCAAATTAGACGTGAGCCGGAGGCTCTGATACCATAATAAAATTCCATCTCATCAAAAAACTCGAACATGTAAAAATGTATAGAATAAATCCACTTATATTAATCCAACTAATCGATGGGTACGTCGATTAAACTCAACTTCGATCAATCTCGTAGAAGCTTATATATCTTAAATAAAAGAGTTAGTGATAGGTTCATTTTTCTAAAATGAAATGGTATAAGAGTTCATCAATTACTTGCAACAAGTGATATAGAGCAAAAGCATGCTCAAACAAGAGTACATCTCCTCTCTATAACCTCTAATTAAGAGTAAGTGTGTGTTGGTGTTCATCCAATTTCTAGTTAATTACACACTTAAACTCTGATCTCCTTGGCCATGGCCTACCATTTTATTTCGAAATAGCTACCAATTAATATATTATAGTTCATTTTCTTTTAAATTTCTTTCACAAAAAATTGTTACAATATATTACTACATTTTATGTGTGAAAGGACCATATGACCCCCATAATAATACATTTTCATTTTTTTTGGAATGACATCTCTCTTATTTTCTTGTAAGTTAATGATCTCATAAATACTCAAATTAATCTAGATAAAATTTATTTTGTCCACTTAAAAAAATTATAACTTGAAGAAATTGTTTTATAAAAAGTAAATAAAAATTACAAACGACTTTATTCTTTCGAGATCTATAAATATAGGTCACTCTTGACATGTTTGAATTATTTTTCATATATCTATGAAAATCACCAACGACATTACTTGAACCTTATGAAATTGTAAATGAGTTATACAGATGCAATTTTATTAATTCGAACTTTTAAACATTGTTATAAGATCTTAAATATGTAAAAATAATTATTTATATAAAGAAATGTTCGTGTTCAATGCCACTATCCAATGAATAGTGCCTATTGTCCCGACCCAATGTCCAGAACCTGTATATACGTAGATTCTCTACTTACCCGATGACTTCATTTAACAACAATGCCCAGGACCCAGTGCCCGACGTCCGAGACTAATACCCGTACCCAATGCCCAGACCTATTACCCAGTGCCCCGGCCCAATATTAATGTTTTTTATAAATTTCATAAAAATAATTCAAACATAATTAAGAGTGGTCTTTATTTATAGATCTCGTAAAATAAAGTTGTTGGTGATTTTTATTTACTTTTTACATTTTTATTTTTCAAGTTATAGACATTTTAAAGTGACAAATTAAAATTAAAGAAAAATGTTAGTGTTAAAAATTGCCCCCCCCCCCATCACTTTTGGTTTACATTGTAAGTCTATACATTTTAATTTACCAATTTATTTATTGATTTGATGGAGAATTTGTTTGCCAATAAAATATGTAAAATGTTTTATGAATTAATATATATTTATAAAAAACTCATTTTATTTCGGATTTTGTAGGTATACGTTTGTGAAGGCAGATAGAAGTTGAATTGTACCCTTTGATTGCTCTGAAAAGTTATTTGGAAGAATTTTTAACTTTATGAGAATGTTCGGTTTGTGGCTGTGACTAAGATTGCAACTAAAAATCAAAGTGGTAGTATATTAATGCCAAATTCTATGGGAATTTGTGTCCCCTACATGGATATTTGATTTGATGACTAAACAAGCATGAAATGGAATTTATAAATATCTAATGGGGATGTATGTAATTTTATCTTTTTTATTTACAATGATATTGTTGATATTTAGTTAGACATCCTTAAAGTAAAAAAGGTATTTGAGTTTTAAATGTCCATCTAAAGTTGATTTGTGACATTTTAAATTACAAGTTCTAAAGTACATAACATTGTCGGTATAACTAAAAAGAGTACAATTACATTGTATTAACATTAGTATTACGATCTATAAATCATTAAGTAGATTCTAGATTTTGATCTCAACTATTCATTAATTACTCAACCATTCATTAATTATGAATGCAATACCTCGTTGCACTGTAGTATAATAAGGTTGTACAATGTTGTATTATATTAAAATATTAACATGATTAAATTAATTACACATCCCCGTATTATACATGTAACAGAATATATCAATTTTAAAATCAATCTTATATCAATAAAAAGTTCACGAAAACCCCTTCATCTTTGTAAAAATTAAAAGTTTAAGTAAAAAACACCTTTGACCAGACCGGAGCTCCGGCTATCTTCCACAGCTTAACAACCAGCATGAACCATTAATTACTCTAGCTGCTTTTGGAATTTAATCCATCTGAGTCTTCAATCTTCATAATAGTTTCATGGCTCTTAACCATCTAATTTGGATGTACAAAAGGAATCAAAATTTGAGATTTGGATTCTACTTTTGGTTGTTCCCAGATCGGATCTCGAAGCTTGAAACTTCTATGGTGGCGATATCCGAGCAATTCGTCCATGGAAGAAAGCAAGTCACAGCCTCCATGGACAAACACCATTAAAGTGCTGGAGACGAACCAAATATGTTCGTGCGAGCCAGATCTTCCATGGAGTTTGTCGTCCATGGAAGCTCGAGCTTCCATAAACAACTACATCCAGATATGTTCGTGCGAGAGTTACATTTTTATTAATTTTAGCTTTTAAGCACTCTTATAATATCGTATATATGTAAAATTGTGGGATGACGAGTCATACCGAGATGCAAGTGGTCTAACTTGCTCCGTCCCATACCAAATGAGGTTATTAGTCGCTCCGTATGTACCGGGATCGGGCATTTGATTGGGGCACGAGCATTATTACGGGGCATTGGGCACTAGGTCCGGACACTGGGCACGGGCATTAGTCTCGGACGTTGGGCACTGGGTCCGGGGCATTGTTGCCATATGAAGTTGTTAGATAAGTAGAGAGTCTATGTTTATATAGGTTCGGGACATCGGATCGGAGCATTGGGCACTAGGTTCGGGCATTAGTCTCGGACATTGGACACTAGGTTCGGGACATTGGATCGGGGCATTGGACACTAGGTATCGGCATTGGGCATGGGGATTGGTCTCGGACGTCGGGGACTGGGTCCGGGACATTGTTGCTATATGAAGTCGTCGGTTAAGTAGATAGTATACGTATATACAAGTTTGAGATATTGGGTCTGGACAATGGGCGCTGTGCATTGGGTAGGGACATTGGACACGAACATTTCTTTTGTAGAAATGATTATTTTTACACATTTGAGATCTTATAACAATGTTTAAAAGTTGAAATTAATAAAACTGCATTTGCACAACTCGTTTAAAATTTCATAAGGTTCAAATAAAGTCATTGGTGATTTTTATAGATATCTGAAAAATAATTCAAACATGGTCAGGAGTGGTCTATATTTATAGATCTCGAAAAAATAAAGCCGTTAGCAATTTTTATTTATTTCTATATTTTTTCCCCTCAAGTTATGAATTTTTAAAGTGAATAAAATTAAATTTTATTTAGGTTAATTTGAGTATATATGAGATCATCAACTCACAAGAAAATAAATGCAGGAAGGCATTCTTTTGGGATTCTTTTCGAGGCTGAGGACACATATTTTGTCACTAGTTTAGATATGCCTTGGATAGGTTCAGTAAATATTGTAAATGGAGGTTCCATAGTGGTAGAGTAGCAAGTTGGGTATTTTGGTGGAATGTAATGTTTTGCGACTATTGGTGTATGCGGGTTCCTTCAAACCGTCATGAGTATTATAAATATATAAAATCCGAGAATCTAGGTTCTCTTTATTAAAAAAAAAAAAAAACTCACAAGAAAATAAGAGAGATGATCATTCCAATGAAAACAAAAATGTACTATTATAGGGGTTATATGGTCCATTCACACTCAAAATTTCAACTCAAGTAACTAAACCAGAGCGATCTAGTTTTCAATACCTTGGGGACTCGAGGGATTAAACCACTGAGATTTAATTTTAAATTTCTTGAGGTTATTTTCTCTTTTACTTCTTACCCTTGTATCTTTTGTCTCGATGAGAGAAGTATCTTGTATGCTATGAGGAGACCCGTGACTTCAACCCAAATAACTAGACCACAACGATCTAGTTTTTAATATATTGGAGTACTCGAGAGGGTTAAACCATTGAGATTTAACTTTAAATACCTTGAGGTTGTTTTTTTTATTTTGGGAGATGTACCTTTACTTGGTCATGATGGTGTCCTCTTTTCTCGGACGGTAAAGATAATACTACTTGATCTAGCTACTTGCGGTATACTTTGGCATTGAGACTTGGGTTTGGTTTGACGATCTCTCTTTTGTAATTTTGGTGAACAATTTAGAATTTGGTTTAGTGCTATATATAGTTTTGGTTTGGATGTAATGATTCGGATGGATCCTTTTCTTTGTAATGTTGTTGCGTGAGTATATTTTGTGTTTGTGTTTATATTAATAAACTTTACTCGATTAAAAAAACTTATATACCTATTTATTTCTTGTTTTGTCTGTCTGTTTTTATTTAACTGGATATAAGGGCTTGCATAAAACAATTTGTAATTTATCTGTCAAATTCAATCATCCGAAATCACCCCACATAGGTATTTATATAGTGACAGTGTCCACATGTCCACATGTAACAATATAGCAAATGGACAAAGGAATGCACATCAATTAACTAACACCCCTCATATATGTACAAGACTACAAAGTATTATATGCTAGGCTGATAGATAAACATAGCTACCAATAAACAATATAAGTACGTAAAATAAAATCAGTGAGCTGAAGGACAACTTATATTATAAGAAAACGAAAGTAAGTTAAATTGGTGGGATGATTATCCTCTAATAAATGGATCGAGACCGAATTTCAGTTATCTTTCTGTTACTTCGAAGAGAAAAACAAAATGACAATTACAATAATATATAGGAGAAGATATTGCATCCAAAGAACAAACTAACCGATTACCGCATATAGGTTTGTTCCAATAGTGCAAATATCATTATTATAGTCATATATTATATAACAATTGTTGCTATTTGCTAATAATATTGTTCGAAATAATACTATGTATATAGAACATTAATTTGGATGTGATTTTGGTGAAATTGTGTTTGGAATGGAATTGAAATGAGATATTTAAAGTGTATTTTAAGCCAAATCACTGTTCATCGAGTCAAATTGAACGATTTAAATACTTTGACAATCAGCCTCTAAAATTTTGTATTTTATTAATTGTATGGAACCTTAGCCGATCACCTCAACTAATGCATATTCTATTCCTAAAATTTTGTGTTTTTTTCTCGTGGTAATACGGAAAACAGTTAGCTAGTTGTCCTTTGAAGAAAGCAAAAGGGTACGGATCGGAGGACAATATCTATGTGAAGATACAACTAGTAAACTGATCCTATTTCCTTCAGATAGTGGACTGTGGACCTCAACGGCTCAACCAATTAATATCGATCGATCCATCGACAAAATTGTGCCATGAAGACGACACTATACTTTGTCCGAACTTTCTTGTTTTGCATGCACATAAATTCATAAATTATACATGAAGTCACATTGGTTATAAGTTAATTCTCAACTTAGTACATTTAATATATAATAATATATAATTTTCTTAAATTATGGACTTTTACGAGTTTTTGTATCACATATATTGTTATACAGAGAGGACTAAAACTGGACAAGGATGTAACTTGACAAAACGACCACATTAATTCATTGGACATTCCACCTATAATTGATGAATATAAACGAATGTTTATAAACGTTTAATCCATGTTAAATTATAATCCTTCCATACTAAATGTAAAACAATTTGATTTTACACACTTTTTAATATAAAATTATTATCTCATAGAATTATGTGATTAAAAATAAGTTTAATATATATTAATTGAGTGGTAAAGTATACGCGTTTACAATAATGTGTTGAAAATGAGTTGGATTGTGAATTTTTTTACCATAAATGAAAATTTGTTTAATTTTAATGAGAGGCTGAAGACGAACAATTATTTCCTTCTAGAGGGACGAAATGGTATTTTGTACACGCAATCACACAGTGGGTTCCCCTCGACCCATGATCTCTACACCATGTGGGACTTAGGCCACACTTAGGCCACTTCCAGTGGTCATTCCAATGATCGTGAATAGTTGTGGTCATAGGCGATGACCACTCTGATGATCATTGCAGTGGAAAATCTGTTCAATGGGTCATTCAAATGATCACGAATAGTACTTTTTTATTGTTTTTCTATTTTTTAACATGTTTAACATATTATAAGAAGTTAAAATTAATCAAATCGCATCTTTAAAATAATTTTTTGAATTTATTAAGATGGAATCAGATGGATACAACAACAACAACAACAACAAAAATAAGAACAAGAACATGAACAATAACAGAAACATAGTAAAGTAGATTTTGGACTTCGATTGTGTTAGTCATTGAAGATGAGCACGTAATCTTTGAGCTAAACCAACAAGCACAGTGCCATTAGATAACAATCCTTCATTCCAAATCTGTCGAACTCTGATGAAAATCACATCCTTGTTTAGGTCTGTGAATCCGGATTCTTCACTAACTTGTTTGTAGACAGTATCTTCATTTTGGAAAAAGATCAGATGTTCAAACATGATTCAGTTTAGAAGGAAGGATGATTGATATATAGCAGAATGAGTTAGGAGGATTAGTAGCTAGGTTATATATACATGAGATAGTGGAATTAAGTTAGGTGGAGAAGAAACACATATTTGGTGGAGAATGAGTTAGGTGGAAAAGAAGCACATGGTAGATGGAAAACAACTTCATTCATACATTGAAAGTATACGGATATAACAACAAGAACAACAACATTACAATCCTAATTAATACATGATTGAAAGTGAAACTAACAAGAAGCTATAATATTGAAATCCTAGTCGAACTTAAAGGAAAGCACATAACAACAAAAGAGAAGGAATCAAAGGCCGAACTTGTCCCCGAGGCTTTGCAGGATACCCATCTCCATTGGTGTCAATGATGATTTCTCACTTAGCTTGATCATCATTTCGTATTTCTTGAACTTAGTTTGTTCATGGTTACTCAAAGCTAGTGTTCTCACGTCGTCAGACTTCCTTTCCGACTTTAATCGTATTGCTTCAATCTTCTCTCGCTCAACTTGAATCATGTTCGGCTCAATAAGAAGCATGTTCTACTCAAACTGCCTCCTTTCTTCCATCCTCAGTCGTTCCATCTCAAGCCTCTTGTCCTCAATTAGGTTCATTCCTTGGAATGACTGAGACAAGGTTCCCATGGCTGAAACTCCACTAGTCCCTCATTGCTTTTGAAAGTCCTTCTTCGCCTTATTACGACCCATAGGAATCTTCGATACATCTTCACTTCCATCATCACTATGCTCGATACCCCTTTTAGTACCTCTCCCACCACTTTCCTCAACATCGATAGGTTCTTCACCATTAGCTTCACCGACTCCTCGCGGTTGCATTATGTAAGTCGGCATGGAGGAAAAGCTTAAGAAATTCATTTGAGATTGTCACTGTGGATAGGCTCTCATCTCGTGCCAACAATGTTCAAGATTGAACTTGTTAATTATTGTGCCTTTGTTTGTATATCATTTTTTCCATACAGATAACATCATCCTCATTTTGACCACGTTTACCTCCAATTTCACGATCTGCATCGTCATATGCTGAGACAAAGTGGTTGACCTCTTCCTTCATCTGAGTCCATCTCCCACACAGTGAATTAGCAGTTCGGTTCCAGAGGCCGGTTAGTGGATTACAATCTTTAAAGTTTTTATCCCAAATCTTCTTCACATCATTGAAAATGTTGGTATACAACCGGTTAGTGCCTTTGATCGGATCCTCGCGCACACTCATGAAGATTTTGATGAGAGCTCTATCATCATCTTTAGAGAACACCACGTGTTTTGGTTTTGCATTTGGATCCTCGACTGCTTCCTCTGCCGCAGAGGACGTGCTTGCGTTCTTCTTGCCCTTCCCTTTGGCCACTTGTGGTGGTGGTGATGAAGGTAGAGTCTCCAAAACGAAGTCTGAAATTAGTTGGGACATATCAACGAACCCAGAACCGTCGGGGGGAAATGTATTGTAGGTTCCGGCAGTATCGTAGATTGGTGTTTCTTGAAGTTGGGTAGAATTGGTTTAAGAATGCCTGTATTCGATCCGACATACCATTCAACATCAATAATTGGTATGTCGTATGATCTTTGGTAATTCGGGGAGTGTTCGATTTAGGAGTGTTTGGAGTGTTGATGTGGAGTTTGAATGTTGGGAGTAGACATTTTAGCGTTTTGAGTTTAAGAAGTAGACGAGAAGTGGAAAATGAAGTGTTGTGAAATAAAGTGAAAGTGAGTTGGATTTATAGAGTTTCGAAAAATATAGTCGTTGGATTTTTTTATTTTTTTATTCAATTCTGATTCAATTTAAAAAAAATAAAAAAATAAATAAAAAAGGCCGTATGGCCGTTGGCCCTTGAAGCAGCCGATCATCGGCTACTTGATCAGCTGCTTCAAGGGCCAGCCGACGGTTGTGGGGCTCCCGTTGGAGCCCCTACACGGCCAGTACGCATTAACACTCCCATTGATCTTAGGCTATTTGCATTGTTATTTTAGAAATTGATAAACTCTTCAACTTGCCCATTTCTCATTCATTTGTAACCAAAAACCCCGAAACAAACTTCTCTTTTCAAGTATTGCAATTTTGATACCGTCTAATAAGTCGTTTAATTTTTTTTTATCATTTTACAATTACATTTGAAGTTTGACTCGTAGTCAAAGTTAAAATTTATTGACCTGAAAATGAAATGATTGTTTTTGAATGAAGAGAGTACAAACGATCATATTGAGACAGAGTTAGGAGAGCCCAGGACACTATATAATGTAGACCTGATTATAACCTACAACAATCATCAATATCAACAAAACTAAGGTGTAGGCGTGTAGCTATGGAGCCATAGTTTGTTAGTAATTCCTTGTTTGCATATTAGCGATGCATATATGAAGCTCAAAATTGGTAACGAAACAAACTGGTTTTTATAATTTGTCTAAACGAATTGAACACCACAAGTTACGGTTTAATGGTAAATAGTAGCCTGGTTGATAACATACATATTGTGCAAACTTACAGGAATTAATAAAATCCATACATACAGTGCAGAACGGAGAGTCTATAACAGATATAAAAACTGAGAGAAGCGGGTGATCTCCACACAATGTAGCATCTCTTTCTTATTTTGTTCTGGAACTGATATACGCGGAGATCAGGTATTCTTATCGGCAGGGCAAGCGTGTTGCATAAATAAGAATGAATACACTTTTGATCTGCCGCTAAAAAAACTGTTGTCTCTATATCAATTCGAACTAGCAATGTAATAAAGAACATTTGTTAGAACTTAGAAGATGCCTAATGGAGACAATAATGATCTTAAAGCATAATGAAAGAATTGTTACTCACCATACTTTTATTTGGGAATAGGGTGGTGATCATATATCTTCATTGTAGATCTGCACCTTGAATCCACCCTTTGCAGCTCTATCCTGCTCTATTTCCCTGGCGCTAGAGATAGCGTATCTGGTGACGTGAGACATGACCAATTTCTCAAGGGTTTTCCCAAGCTCTAGAGGAACTTCTTGCAGCTTCTCACATTTCTCGAGATCTAATGTTTTGAGTTGTGGAAAAGAATTATCCGACGCAGTCCAGTACTTTAGATCTGCCTCTTCAATGGACAAGGCTTCAAGACATTTAAAGCCGCCTTCAGCAACGTCCCAGGTTTCCCCTGTGAAGGCATTGTCTTTCAGATGGAGTACCTTGAGAGTACTAATCTCTGCTAGTGGAGAGATGCGTTCCCAAACCAAATAGGTACATGATAACACTAAATAGCTCAGCTTCGGCGGAAATTTCTTTGCATCAGGAAGGCTTGTCAGTGGGTTTTCAGATTCTTTCTTAGGATAAACATCATGCTGCAGGTTTAACCTTTCTAGAGAGGCTAACTTCTCAAAGTCTATTGTGTCTGAAAGTGTGCCACGAATACCCAACTCACGGAGGTTCTTGGCTTTTTTGTAGACATCATCTGTAAAACTTTGGGGTGATAATCTATTGAGAATTTGAAGTTCTTCACCGCCATCAAGCTCATCATCCTTTTCAAATTTCTTTGAGAGAACAACAGATGCTTTTGTCTTGAAATACCTAAGATGCATCATCTTCCACATGCTTGCTTTGAATTCAAGCCTACGAGACAATGTATCGACTATAAGAGTCTGTAGGTACCAGAGGTTGGATATGGCTTCGGGAAGAGTGTTGAACTCTTTGCAGTATAAAGTGAGGTACCTCAAGTGAACCAAATGGGTAATCTTTTTGGGAAGTACATGGAGTTGAATGTTGCTGGCTTCTAAGACCCGGACCATATTAAAAGTATGACCCAAGTATTCAGTATCTTCTCCATTGAGTATGATGGGTGACTTGGAGAAACACAAAATCGACCGAGCCTTTGAAACATCTGGTTTACCAGATAGGAAGCGTTTGACATCAGAGTGGATACAAAGACGGCGGCAGTTCTTATAATTAAAGTCTGATCCTGGTTGGTGGGGGCTTGTTGGCCTGAGGAACAAGTTATGCTTTCCTTTTCCAGCTTCAGTAATACAGAAGTCCCGTATGGTGTGATGAACACGGCAAGCTTTCACTTCACCACCAACCTTTATTCTATAAACCATCAGTAAGTTCCTACTGATAAGCTCCTTCAAATTATCTCTTGCAATGTTATCCAAGCTCTTTCTCTTCTTTTGACAGATGAATCCTTCTGCGATCCTCTTCTTTTGACAGATGAATCCTTCTGCGATCCATAACTGGATCAACTTTGAGGCTAGGATTTCAGTGTCAGCAGGAAACATTCCCAAGTAGAGAAAGCAATCTCTCAAATCATGCGGCAAAGTTTCGTAACTCAATTGTATAAGAGCTTCCATCTGATCAGGCACTTTATCAAGTGGGATATTAGCCACCGGGTTCATGGCTATCATTTTCCATTCTTTCCCTATTTCTTTAGTGCTTCTTCTGGATCCTGCTACTTCTTGAGTGAAACTCTTGAACAGAATCCCCCCAATCAATACTATTGAAAGAGGAAATCCGTGGCAATTATTCGCTATGAGTTTCCCCCCAGACACCAAACCCTGATGATCAGGGCATTCCCTGATGCCACCAAACACTTGTAACTTTAGAAGCTCCCAACTCTCATCTTCGTTTAGAGGCCGCAACACATGGGGTGGTTTGCTTGTTGATGCGGACTTAGCAACCTCCATGTCACTGGTTGTAATCAAGACTTTACCCTTTCTTGTCTTGTTCGTTGGGAAGACTGATTGTATCTGCTTCCACTTCTCTGGTGTCCATACATCATTCAGGATTAACAAAAACTTTCCCATCTCCAGATATTTAGGAACAAGTTGGGCTAGTTCATCCTCAGTTTTGTTCGAAATGTTTCGCTTGGTTAACGCTCTCATGATTTTGAAAAGCAAATGCATCATGTTCAACTCCTGGGAAACGTTAATCCAAACGCAAGTAGGGAATTCTCTTTGAACTCTAGGGTCTTCGAAGATTCTCCGGGCCATTGTTGTTTTTCCTATTCCTTGTGCCCCTGTGATGGAAATAACCTCAAATTGTTCTTCTTCTGCATGCAGATAGCCTATTAAGGTTTCCAACTCATCTTCAAGGCCAACTACATCGTTCAGTTTGATGTCCTGTACGTGCCGCGTTAGTTATGAGTAAATAGTACTTCAATCAGATTTGGCATGCTGGCTAAAAGAGCAAAATGTGCACTATAAACTCAAAGTTGTGTGTGAAACGTCTCTGATAGCCTGATATGCAAGAAACTGGAATGAGAAAATGGTGGGGATCCATATCTATGGCTAGCATGAACAAACAATTTGAAACGATCCGACCCGAATTCGAATTTCAACCCGAAACTATCACAACATAACAATCCGAACATGACCCGACCAATCCGAATTGACCGAATTTGATCATATCCAAAAATGATCCAAATTGACTCGGCATATCCGAAATCTTCCAATCCAAAATACTGACTCGAAATCATCCAATTCGAAATTACCCGAATTAAATTTTACCCGAAATGATCTGAATTATATTTAATTCGAAATCATCCGATCCAAAATGATCCGAATCAAATAAATTCGAAATGACCCTTAACAAACATTCACTTATTACAATATATTAATTATAACAAATCATCGTTTCGTGTATTTTTACTTTTTCGAATTACCCATAAACTTTTATTTTCTGCTTCATTGTAATTCATGAATATATTTTACATCTTTGATTGTTCATAAAAATATTTATATAAAATTAATTTTTATTTAGAAATAATTGAAGAATGATCCGAAATCACATGGATAATTAATATAAGTGTCTCTACATAAGTTAGCTAGAAATTTTTATAAGACTATATTGTGTATTTTATCATATATGTAAAACCTAGCTATATTTTTAAACATCTTATGTTTAATTGTAATAAATTTGATATTTATAGTTAAAGGTGTTACTTGACGTGTCCCTAAAAGTCTGAGTTGTTAGATTATTTCTAATTTTTGTGTAGATGGCATCTTCGGTTCTTTGTGAACTCTCAATACACTTAAGAACACTCTAAATTCTAAACATTGATTGTTATAATACAAACATAGTGGAAGATCAAGTCTTATAGCTTATGAAAGATTAGGTGGTAGCTTGAAGCTTAGGTTCTCTTAAATAGCTCTTCTCAAAGATAGAGGTCTTGTAGCAAAGGCTAACTAATGTTAGAAATAAAATATGAATATGCCTGGCCAAGAAAGTCAGAATCGATAAAGGCTTTTGTGCTTATGAATGCTTAGACTTATATGCTCTCTTGTTCCTTAAAAGGAAAGAATTAAATTAGGTGGTTACTGGAAAGACTAGGGGCTATTTGTTATACCATTTAAATTTAAATTGATAAAATTCAATTCAAGTTGCTTGTTTTATATACAAAACAGGTCATTTGAATCGGATTTTACCTCCCGATATATACTGCTCACATAGATTAGTTATTTTATTTAGTATTGACTAACATGGAAGGTGTGCTATTTCACTGTACATGTCTTCTCTTGTTTTGAGCTCTTAAGTAGAAATAAGTAATTGTGCTTCAACTCTTGATTATTCCCTTGCACCAATTGTGAAAGATAAGACTATCTATACTTAAATTAGAACATAGTCAAGTCCATCTATAGAAGATAAGAGAGAGATTGAATAAATACACATATTCAACTGCAGTCAGAGCTAGCTCTTTACCATATTACCGCACATGAACTCCAGAGACCAAGCTAATACATGTGCACATGAACATGAAAAAGAAAGCCTCATTGATGTTTGCTGTTGCCCCATTTGTCTGTCAGCCTCATATATTTTGTTTGATTGCCATTTTGTTGTTCTATTGTGTGGTGTTATGTTTGCCTAATAACATTCTTATTACATCAGAAGAGATGTGGAATGGATTTACTTGGTTCAGGCACCAATTAGTATGTATGACTTTGAGTTCTTCTTTTGTTCGTTTTAGTATTTGCAGCATGTTATACACACAGCTATAGAAGCTCTCCAGTACGTCTCCATTCCACAACGCCAAGTCCTTATTTAAGACAAGTTGGAGTATTTTGTGTAGAGATGAGGCCTTTGAGTACTTTTTTATTATATTTACTTTTAATTATATTAGTAGACATGGTAGTAATGTATAGGGGTGAGTGACGTAGAAATCAAATGTCCATTTAGATGAAAATAGCTTCAAATTTTAACACAATTTTAAGCTATTTCCATTTAAATGGACATTTGAATTCTATGTCACTCCCCGATAATTGTATTGGTACTGGGGCATTGCCAATTGGAATGAGCTGATGTATTTTTTATGATTAATATATATTTTGTCACCATTTTTACAATGGCAAGTACAAGCTTTTTTGGTAGTGCATATTATCTTTCTTCCAGATTATTTCAATCATCTCCAATCATATTTCTTCCAATTTTACAAGTATACTACTTCCAATTTTGCAAGCATATTTCTTTCAAATTTTATTCTTTTTCTATATAATTTTAATGTTTATCATTATCTCCAAACATCTTTCTTCCTTATTTAATAGAAAATATTATTTAACATTATACAAACATCATTCAATAGGAAATACGTACAACAAGATCATTCCATATTACAGCATCATATATATATATATAATACAAACATCGAATACGAATCAAACATCATATTAGAACCGCAATCATTATTCAACATTACATTGCAAGCATCATATAATCATTGCATGAAATATGAAACAAGCATCATATTAGTACTCTATTAAATTACAAGCACCGTATATCATGTAAAACGAAACAAGTATTATATTAGTAAAAAATTTAATAGTGAAAGATGTATGAAGCTATAAGTTGATTATTGTGATGATGATGATGCTTGTATATCAATTAGAAGATGTTTATTTAATTTGTCTCAAATGACATGTGCACGTGTTTTGATTTATTTTTTGATGAATAAGTAATTACTTTATCAATAATAGTACATTCAATTTCAAATTTACTAAATAATAATAAAATTATTTATTTGTAGGAAGTTTATCATCAATTTAATAAAGATTTTTACGTACCATTAAAGTGTAAGAATTTTAAAAATTTACAATACTAATTTATAATTTTCTATTGCATAAATGATCAACCATAATCTTTGATGGCAAAAATGATTATTCATGGTCATGGACTACATATGTTAATTGGGATATATTTTGGTCAAAATATGATGATGTTTTACGCAGTTATATATGTTTTCTTCGTATGAACAGAACTGATGAATTGATCTGAAATAAATTAAATGGAATTAAAGTATAAAAATGAATTGAGTAGAATTAAATATAAATTATCCACGTTGGTGATAATATAGAAATGGACAACGAAGCACATATCTCAGTTGATAAGACGATTCACCTTTAACTAATATGTAGGATGTTCGAGTTACTCTTTTAACTGTTTAAAAGAGAAATGAAAATAGACTATATGTAAAGTACTGAGATATATGATTGGGTATTTCGTGTGATAAAAGATCTGCACCTGATTGGAACGCATCTACTAACCTTGTACGGTGTGATGGTTTCTTCTTCTTCTCCAAGAGTTGAGCGGCCGGATTGTTCTGCAGCAGAGAGATTCGGAACCTCAGAGATGAGTGGATTCAACTTCTGTTCCCTGAAGTCTTTGACTTGAGTAGCTAGCCCATTTCGCTTTACGCCCATTTTGCCAAGAATCTTTGTCCCCAAGTGTTTGGAGAACACACCCCTAGATTTCGCCAACACAGCCCGGGATATGAAACTGTCGATTATCTCCTCGACTTCGTAAACGGCCTCCTCAATCCTTCTCGCAAGATCATCGTAGGTTTCTCTATGTTGCGACGTAAGTTTTATGAAAGGTTTCAGTTTATCGAGTACCTCCACCAGCTCAACAAGCTCGGTTTCGGCATCCTGGATCAGATTCTCTTTATTGCTTAAAAGGTCACGCAGATGTTCTATTAAGAATTTCACTGCAGAATACGCCATTGATGATGATCAATGGAATGGAAGATATGAATGAAGATATAGAGGGAGATATATATATTGATAATGATGGTAATATATACGTACTGTAGTGACTTTTAAGTTGAATGACTTCGGCCTAATTTATATATGGGGAAAATTCTCCAACAGTAGTAAATTAGTAGATCGATATATGTAATAATTTTCACGTTGATGTAATAAGTAATAACTAAAAATAATAATTTCTAAACGATAATTATTAGAGAAGCATCTTACCAATTAAGTTGTACTTAACTGTCAAAAATAAATAAATAAATAATATTTAAAAAATAGATTTAAAATTATTAATTTAAAATTATGTGGTTTGTTTTTAGCTGTACATCAGTTTTAGAATTTAAATTGATAATTGATAACTATGTAGAATTTAAATTGATAATTTTTAACTGTACATCAATTTTAGAGTATAAAATTCTGGAACGGAGGAATATGAAAAGATGAATACTTATCAAATATAGTAGATAGAACATAGAAGTAGTACATCGCAGTTCAAAGAGTGTCTGGAAAACTTTATTTTTCACGACACTTTCTGGATAAATGAAAACTTTATAGGACACTAAACTTTATAGATAGTAAAATGGGAAGTTGCTCAACTACGTAATAAATAATTCTAATTTTATATATAAATTATTTGCCACTAAAAATATTATCCAAAACTATACGTTGAAATTGGAAAGTATACTTGTCAAATTGGCATATTAGTATTATTATTAGTTGTATATTTGCATTGTGAACATGAATTTATTATAAAATGACTTTAGGTCGGAAGGTCTTCACAATTGACATCTATTTGTATTAGCAATTTTATAGTTTGATGTGAACGTAACTGGAACTTACTTATGATCAATTGAGTTTAGATTGGAAGACATCGAAGTCATCCTATACACATTTTGTAATAATTTTCAAAATCCAATCCCTGAATATTTCATGTGGATTTGCACAGTTAACGTACATATGCCCATATATATATTTCATTTTTTCATTTTAACTCTTTAAAATTCTAAGTATTCAACATCCTCAAATTAATGGGACAAAGGGAGAGGAAGTAATATTAACGAAGTATATATTTTCCAGTTAACCGCCTTTAATTTTAACTAAAAATTAAATTTAGACTGTAAATTAAAATATTCAATTAAATTATATTATAAAATTTTACTATATAATTTAACTGAATATTACAGTTTAAAATTAATTTACAGTTAAATTTAAAATTGTTAACAAGAAAATCTTAAAACAAATTAATCGTTTGTAGCCGAGTGTCAACGTCCAATTTTCTGTACCAAAAAGGTCAGTCCTAAAGCCAGAATCTATTATTCGAGAGTGAGTGCAAATTATACGATAAATTATGAACAATGTAGTTTTATACACACAAGTCCGGTTGAGATCAATATAAAACGAAATCAGTTAATAACTTAATAAACATTCAACATAAACTCCATCAATAGTATAAAAAAGTTATTAATCAAAACACCTATTTCTCAAAGTTTGTGTTTATCATATTACAACAAAATTTATATCGCTAAGAACATGTATTTTGATTAATAACATGAATAAATTTATTAAAAATATAATTTTTTTCTAAATAAGTTATTTAGAAACAATCTCTGTATAGACTTTGTTACATAATACAATTTTTTTCGTTTAAAAAATTAATAAAACATATAATACTTGGGGGTAATTTCCTTATTGTTAAAAAATAATGGGTGCGAATTTTGAAAATTTCAAATAGACTACATATATATATACTAAAAATATTGAAATTCGGAAGTGCGGCCGCATTCATCCGCACCCTCCTTCCTTCGCCATTGCAAGAGGTTACGGATATAATTACCCGAAATGAATGATTTGTTTTTTTATGGAAAATTATTGAAGAGTTAGAAGATAGGTATTTGTTTAATTCAATTGTGCAGTTGTAATATTGTAGCGTAAAATATACTTGTGGAATGGGTCTAGGTAATTTGATAGAACTGCACGCAACCCTGGCCTATCCTTGCGCATTTATGGCTTCTAACTAACACATTTTTGGCATATTGTGGCACCTTAAATACTTGTTTAAAAAGTTAAGTGTAACAGGATGAAATTTTCAAACGATTTATGCACGACACTTCAGTTTTTACTTTTCTTTTTTGTAATTCTTAATATATTTTCAAATATTTTGAAGATGTTGTTAAGAGTAGAAGTTGAGATGTTATAGTTAGTTAAAGTTAGTTAAGTTAGTTTTATCTCTTCTTTATTATATATATATATGAAGAACATGAGCCATATCTTGTAAGGTTCAATTCATTGGAGTATATTTTCTCCATTCAATCAATATACAAGTTGTTGGTTCTTGATCCTTGTTGATATTATTCACATTGTATCCGTAGTAATCGATCGATAATCGATCAATTCAATCCGATCAAATTACTTCCGCAGCTCTGCTCTGTTTCTCTCTTCCGATTTTGATCAATCATTCAACTAGTAGTTACATTCAATCATTCAACTGGTTTTTGAGCAGTTCTTCATCAGTTTTTGAGCAGTTCCTCAACCATTCTGCAGCTTCTTGACTTCTCTAATGGCAGAGACATCCTCCATCGCCGACAATACCGATGCTCATCCAACAGGGGCCCGATCACCAGTCGTTTCACGTGCTCGTTCTTCCCTGAACCCTGTAGAGAATCACCAATCACCATATTTCTACCACCCATCTAATCATCCAGGCGTACAAAACATCTTAGTTATCTTCAATGGTGATAACTACGTTTCTTGGAGTAAATCCGTCATCCGCACCTTACAAGTGAAGAACAAGCTTGCTCTCATTGATGGTTCTCTTCCGGTGCCTGCTGTAGATGATTTCGACCTGTATGATGCTTATGAACGAGCTAATGCTCTTGTTTTGGGATGGATAAATCTTTCCCTCCACGATGACATCAAGAATAGTCTCCTCTACTGCAATTCAGCCAGAGATATGTGGCTTGAAATCAAATCTCGATATGCTCAGTCTGATGGACCTCGAGTTTTCACCCTTGAAAAGAACCTTGGTGCCATGTCTAAAGGTTCAATGTCTTTAACTCAGTATTACAATTATTTCAAGAGCATTTGGGATGAATACATCAGCTTTAGACCTGTTTTAGCATGTTCTTGTGGTGCCTTATCAACATTTACATGTGAGTTAATTCAAACACAGATGATTACTCAACAAAAGGATGCAGTAACGAAGTTTCTTGTTGGTTTGGATGAATCATATTCCCACCTGCGTAGCCAGCTCCTTCTGCAGAAACCATTGTCATCCTTATCTCAAGTATACTCCATACTATTGCAAGAGGAATCTCAAAGATCCATCTTTCAATCCACTGTTAATAGCCCCATGGATTCCGCTGCTATGATCAGCAGAACAACATCCTATAGGCCACCTCATATAAGGAATGTTTCATCTCAAGGGAACAATGGCAATCCTCAACAATTCAGACCATTTCAGAAAGAGAAATCAAAGAAGAAATGCCTACACTGTGGCATGACTAATCACACTCAGGAGACCTGTTTTCAACTCATTAGATATCCACCAGGATGGAAACAACCTAACAGGCCTCCTTAGATATCAAAGGCAAATGCAACTGAATCATACACTCAAGACATGCTCAATCACACTGCAGATAATCCAATCATGGATCCTGCACTCTACCACCAGTTCACTCAATTTCATCAGTTTCTGGCTTTTCAAAGGCAGTCTCAAACTCAACCTGCAGCATCTGCTCATCATTCAGCTAATGTTGCAGTGGCCACCTTACCTCCATCTGCTGCTGAGATAGTGCCCTCAGGTTTGCATGGAATATCATACTGTTTTACTGCTATAAATAGCATGACTACTCAATCTTGGATAGTGGACACAGGTGCCACTGATCACATGACTTGTGATGCATCTTTATATATTACTTCACCTATTTCAGTTAATGTCATCATTAAGTTACCAAATAATAACTCAACCATTGCAACACTCATGGGTGATATCAACATATCTGAGGATCTAATACTCAAAAATGTTCTTTATGTGCCTACTTCTACATATAACCTCTTATCCATCAGTAGTCTTACCAAATATTCCTTTTGCAATGTCTTGTTCACTGCTACTCACTGTCTTCTTTTGAGTGCTAATCACATGAACATGCAGGACCTGCTGTCATTGAGAAGGATTGGGCATGTTGATCAGAGAGATGGTCTATACCATCTGAATCTCACCCCTTTAGCTATCACTAATGCTTTACCATATGTTGAAACTTCTGTGTTTTCTGCAAATTTAACTAAATCTGAAGATGTAAAGCTATGGCACTCTAGATTAGGCCATGCATCACTCAAATGTCTTCCTACAATTCCATTTTTAGCTCTCAAATGTAATGATAAACATCATTGTACTGTATGCCATTTTGCTAAACACAAGAGATCTCAGTTTCCTACTAGCACTTCTTGTTCCTCTGCAGTTTTTGATATCATACATTGTGACATATGGGGACCATATTCTACAGTTAGTGATCAAGGACATCAATTTTTTTAACCATTGTTGATGATTACAGCAGATGCACATGGATTTACCTAATGAAACACAAATCAGAAGTGAAGACACACTTACTCAGCTTTTATAATTTGATTAAAACACAGTTCAATATATCAATCAAATGCATTAGATTAGATAATTGTGCTGAATTTTTACTCAGAAAATTTTATTGTGATCATGGCATCCTTCACCAAACCTCATGCATCTACACTCCTCAACAAAATGGCATTGTTGAACGCAAACACCAGCATCTACTTCAAGTAGCTAGGGCATTATTATTTCAGTCCAATGTACCTCTGATTTATTGGTCTCATTGTGTCTTAACTGCAGCTCATATCATCAACAGGTTACCAACTGAGGTGTTGCACAACAAAACACCATTTCAAATGTTGTATGGCAAGCCTGCTACCTATGATCACCTCAGATCATTTGGTTGCTTATGCTACTGTAGCACCATCAAAGCATTAAGAAACAAGTTTGATGCTAGAGCAGACCAATGTGTTTTTCTTGGGTATCCCTTGGGTGTTAAAGGATATAAATTGTTGAATTTATGAACTAAGAAACTTATTATTTCAAGAGATGTTCAGTTTTATGAAACAATATTTCCCTTTGCTGATGATAAATATATCTTAAATCCTTCAGGTCTGCCAACTAATGTTGCTAATATGCAGTTTACTCAGCATGATTTTTATGATGATCATATGCCTCATCTTCAAAGCATGCCAACCACAGATACTTCAGCTTCCATTCATCATGATGCACTTAATAAGCATACAGACAATTCTTCTTGTGATCATCAACTAAATCAACCTGCACTGCAGGATGAATTTGATACTCACACCTCTTCTATTTCTTCAGATTCTCAGGTTATAACTGCTACACCTTCGCAAGCATTGCAGGCTGATGAAGCTGTTCAAGAAAACCTCAGAAGATCATCAAGAATGAAGTCCACACCAGCTCATCTGAGTATCTATAATATTAAATTACCACCTTCACTTACTCATCCTTCTTCTGCATTTCATACATCAGTTTTGTACCCAATATCTGATTACCTTTCCATAGCACAATTATCACATGCTCACTATGCTTTTACTGCAGCTATTACTGTTGATATTGAACCTAAGACTTACAAACAAGCTGTTAAAACTACAGCTTGGCAAGATGCTATGAACACTGAACTTAAGGCACTAGAGAAAACTAACACTTGGTCACTAGTTCCTTCACCTGCTGATAAACATATAATTGGTTGTAAATGGGTTTATAAAATCAAACACAAAGCTGATGGCTCTATAGAAAGATATAAGGCAAGATTAGTGGCAAAGGGATACAATCAAGAAGAAGGGGTAGATTACTTTCACACTTATTCCCCTGTTGCTAAGCTTACATCTGTTAGAGTACTTTTAGCTCTTGCAGCCTCTAAGCATTGGCATTTGCATCAATGTGATGTTAATAATGCATTCTTACATGGAGACCTTGATGAGGAGGTATATATGATGCCCTCACCAGGTTATTTAGATACAAATGACACTAGAGTATGCAAGCTATATAAGAGCATTTATGGTTTAAAACAAGCCTCAAGGCAATGGTTTTATAAGCTGTCTTCTTGTTTGATTCAATATGGCTTTGTGCAATCTAAAGCTGATACTTCACTATTTCTTCTCCATAATTCTGATTGTTATATTGCCTTACTTTGCTATGTGGATGATATCATCATTGCAGGGCCTGATGAGCAAGCCATACTCAGACTTAGAAATCATTTACATCAAGCCTTCACAATAAAGGATTTGGGCATACTCAAATACATCTTAGGTGTTGAAGTTGCAAGGAATCCTGAAGGCATATTTCTTTGCCAAAGAAAGTACACACTGGACATCTTGGTTGACATAGGCTATCTGGCTTCTAAACCACTTGACACACCAATGGACAGCAAACAAATCTTCTCCACTAATGATCACTCTCTTCCTCTAGCAGATGGTTCAGAATATAGAAGACTCATTGGTAGATTAATGTATCTAACCATCACTAGGCCTGAAATAGCCTATGCATTGCAAACACTGAGTCAACATATGTCTGCTCCAACTGAAGCCCATTTGAAGGATGCTTACGGGGTTTTGAGATACTTGAAGAAACACCCTGGTAAAGGCTTGTTCTATTCTGCAGATTCAAGTCTTACTCTTACAGCTTATTGTGATGGTGATTGGGCAAGGTGCCCAATTACCAAGAGAAGTATTACATGTTATGGCATTTACCTTGGCAACTCATTGGTTTCATGGAAATCAAAGAAACAACCAACAGTTAGCCGTTCTTCAGTTGAAGCTGAATACATGGCATTGGCATACACAGTTTGAGAAGCTCAATGGTTGGTATATTTTCTTACAGATTTTGGTGTCATCACACAAGCTCCGGTTGCTATTTACACTGACTCAAAGAGTGCTATTTGTATAGCTGAAAATCCAGTTCTCCATGAGAAAACAAAGCATATACAAATAGATTACCATTTTACAAGAGAGAA